>OZ012689.1:5700927-5958427 GCA_963942565.1 Maea johnstoni | reverse complement strand
TTCCAATATTTGAAAAGAAAAAGACAAACAAAAGCAAAACATGATCATGTTCATGTCAAACTGCTAGGAAGTGTAAACACATTTCTGTTGACAGTGTAATATTACTCATGCAGTGTGATAAACTTTATTCTGCAGTTTAAAATCTTCGAGTAGTGATCCTCCTTTTGCATCTAATGGAGGTGAGTAATGGCCTGAGGAACTTGAATTAATCTTGATTGCCTCTAGCTACCAACACTGCCAGACTATGTTTGTTGATATCTTTCACACAGAGAAAAAAATATTAATCACAACCCAAAAAACAACTCGTCCATATGTTTTTCTAAATTGTTTACAAGTAATTTTTAAGATTATTAACATGCAGACAATTGTCAAGTTGAACCCTAGTACAAATGGGTTAACCAATTTTTTTCAAACAATAAAAATACTGCATGTGCTAAATTACTCCCTAATTGAAGGCTGCAGCCAAAATGTTGGTGGAAGCTAAAGTGATACGCAACAATTTTTATGAACTGAAAGATGGTGTGTGTTCACTAATAACATCTTATACCGCATTGACAATTTGATATCCTGGTGTGGGGGGCGGGGGCATGTACCATATGGCTAAAGATTTGGCAAAATTAATAAACTGTCTGTGAATACTAAAAAAGAAATCTGTCCCTGGAAAGTAAATGAATAAATTATCTGTCTTGGACTTATTCTCAATTTCAAGTGCCAAAACATGTAAGTTGTTTTTAAACATTTAACTTCATTTGTACATAATAACCCATGAACATATCATAAGACCATTTAACCAGAATACACAAGGTTGGACTGTAAGTTCTGTGTGTACTATGGATATCTTAATCAGGAGATATACAAGTGACACTGTAAATTGGTCCAAGAGACTGTCCACACACACTCCATTCCCATTTAGATGTAAACCATACTGCAATTAAAATACACACTGCATCTGGTTCAATAAAAAATGAAATAGTAGGGTCAATTTACAAGTTCTTTCACCAATGTGTTTGGTATATTACTTGGTTTCTCTTATTTCAAAAAAAAATATGTAGAATATTTGCTTGTATTGGAAATCACACAGCAGCAGCAGGAGTCATCTGGTGGATAGGTGGTACTTCATATCCACTCACTGTGGGGCCAAATGGGCCCAAATTGCCAAGTTGAGAGCATTAAGACATTTTCATATTCTCATCAATTTTGACCACATGATAGCCAATGGGGATACAAAAAAAATAATAAACCCAAATGACCTTGATTGACCTTGGATGACCTTGAAATGACATAAGAAAACATTTTTTTCTCAGCATATCCCTCTTTCAATCACATTTTCTGCCCAAAATTGTCTGAAAATGAAAAACCTGCTCTCATACGATTTTGAGCAAGGCACTACAGAATACATTTACAAATAAATGGTACAAAAAGTACAAAAATTAAATTTTTTTGTGAAGGTCGAAATTAACATTTTCTCTTCTACTGCCAGACATGTAATCCCTACCAAGATGACAATCACTTAACTAATTAGAGCTAAAAGTGCAGATATCATTTTAAAAAAAGACTATGCCGATATCTGCTTCCGTTGCAAAGATATGTCCAATTTTCTAAATCAAAGTTGGCTGCTCGGCGGCCATCTTGGATTTTTGAGGTCAAAGGTCATCGCAGATTTCGAAAAAAGGACATAACTTTGCGATGAAAGCAGATATTGGGGTGATCTTTTTTTAAATGATATATTCTCCTTGAGCCCAACCTGATAATGTGGGTTTGGTATTGGTAGGGGTGCTGGTTATGGCGCAAGAAAAGCAAATAGATATGTTCATATCCTACTTCATAAAAAATCTCAAAAGTTGCTTTTTCTGAACAGATTTTCTTGAAGATATATACTAGAGTATGATATCTATGATAATAAGGGGGAGTAATTTCCATTTTTGTATTACAAGGGGGCAATAACTTGGACCAAAAATCAGATATGTTGAAAATTCAGAGTTAAAGGTCATTTCAATGTCATTAGAGGTCATATCAATGTCATTGTAATTTTTAAAATGTTTTGCACTCCTGCAAGCTATTTGGTGGCCAGATTTCATAAAGTTTCGGTCATGCACTCCAGAGATACAGGGCCACTTGACAATTTGGCCCCATAGTGCTCTGTTTTGTTTCCTACTCCTACCAGGGAATATAACATGCAGGTGTACGTGCTACGACAATAGTAGCATATTTCATACAAGAAAGAAAGTCAAATTTGCTACAAAAGACCACTTAGTTTTGAAAAATTTACGAATCATTTCTCACATTTCTTTTGATAAAAGAGTATACATCTGCAGATCTGATTTATTAGTAATTACCAAGCAAACAAAGTCCCATTTCTTTGTATTCCAGGATAACTTGAAACATAAATATGAACAACATAATGGCAAAAAGTAGGAAAATACATATGGTAAAAATATTTTGGTAAGACTGTTGGATTAAAAAAACTGAAGCGTGGTTAGACAAAAAATGCACCCCCAATGTTTCTTACTTGCTTTATACCCCTAAATTTATTGGTTGTAACAAACGTGCCAATTCATTTTAGAAATGTGGGTAATTTTGATGTTTTTATGCTATTTTGGCAGTTTGAAGGGTCCAGGCCCTAGTAGGTACCCCCACCGCGGGGCTCAAACTAACACCTGGGCCACCCTGGTTAAAATTGATTTTGATAAACATGAGTATGGTTGAACATAATTTCCTAGTCAAACGTGGCAATTCATTTTAGAAATGTGGGTAATTTTGAGGTTTTTATGCTATTTTGGCAGTTTGAGGGGTCAACGCCCTAGTGGGTACCCCCACCCCGGGCTAAAACTAACGCCTGCGCCACCCTGGTTAAAATTGATTTTGATAGACATGAGTATGGTTGAACATAATTTCCTAGTCAAACGTGGCAATTCATTTTAGAAATGTGGGTAATTTTGAGGTTTTTATGCTATTTTGGCAGGTTGAGGGGTCCACGCCCTAGTAGGTACCCGTACCCTGGGGCTAAAACTAACGCCTGCGCCACCCTGGTTGAAATTGATTTTGATAGACATGAGTATGGTTGAACATAATTTCCTAGTTAAACGTGGCAATTCATTTTAGAAATGTGGGTAATTTTGAGGTTTTTATGCTATTTTGGCAGTTTGAGGGGTCCACGCCCTAGTAGGCACCCCCACCCCGGGGCTCAAACTAACGCCTGCGCCACCCTGGTTAAAATTGATTTTGATAGACATGAGTATGGTTGAACATAATTTCCTAGTCAATAGTGGAAATTCATCTTAGAAATGTGGGTAATTTTGAGGTTTTTATGCTATTTTGGCAGTTTGAGAGGTCCGTGCCCTAGTAGGTACCCCTACCCTGGGGCTCAAACTAACGCCTGCGCCACCCTGGTTAAAATTGATTTTGTTAGACATGAGTATGGTTGAACATAATTTCCTAGTCTTTAGTGGAAATTCATCTTAGAAATGTGGGTAATTTTGAGGTTTTTATGCTATTTTGGCAGTTTGAGGGGTCCACGCCCTAGTAGGTACCCCTACCCCGGGGCTCAAACTAACGCCTGCGCCACCCCGGTTAGAATTGATTTTGATAGACATGAGTATGGTTGAACATAATTTCCTAGTCAAACGTGGCAATTCATTTTAGAAATGTGGGTAATTTTGAGGTTTTTATGCTATTTTGGCAGTTTGAGGGGTCCACGCCCTAGTAGGTACCCCTACCCCGGGGCTCAAACTAACGCCTGCGCCACCCTGGTTTAAATTGATTTTGATAGACATGAGTATGGTTGAACATAATTTCCTAGTCAATAGTGGAAATATATTTTAAAAATGTGGGTAATTTTGAGGTTTTTATGCTATTTTGGCATTTTGAGGGGTCGACGCCCTAGTAGGTACCCCTATCTCCCGGGGCTCAAACTAACGCCTGCGCCACCCTGGTTAAAATTGCTTTTGATAGATATGAGTATGGTTGAACATAATTTCCTAGTCAAACGTGGCAATTCATTTTAGAAATGTGGGTAATTTTGAGGTTTTTATGCTATTTTGGCAGTTTGAGGGGTCCACGCCCTAGTAGGTACCCCTACCCCGGGGCTCAAACTAACGCCTGCGCCACCCCGGTTAGAATTGATTTTGATAGACATGAGTATGGTTGGACATAATTTCCTAGTCAAACGTTGCAATTCATTTTAGAAATGTGGGTAATTTTGAGGTTTTTATGCTATTATGGCAGTTTGAGGGGTCCACGCCCTAGTAGGTACCCCTACCCCGGTGCTCAAACTAACGCCTGCGCCACCCTGGTTTAAATTGATTTTGATAGACATGAGTATGGTTGAACATAATTTCCTAGTCAATAGTGGAAATATATTTTAAAAATGTGGGTAATTTTGAGGTTTTTATGCTATTTTGGCATTTTGAGGGGTCGACGCCCTAGTAGGTACCCCTATCTCCCGGGGCTCAAACTAACGCCTGCGCCACCCTGATTAAAATTGCTTTTGATAGATATGAGTATGGTTGAACATAATTTCCTAGTCAATAGTGGAAATTCATTTTAAAAATGTGGGTAATTTTGAGGTTTTTATGCTATTTTGGCATTTTGAGGGGTCGACGCCCTAGTAGGTACCCCTATCTCCCGGGGCTCAAACTAACGCCTGCGCCACCCTGGTTAAAATTGCTTTTGATAGATATGAGTATGGTTAAACATAATTTCTTAGTCAAACGTGGCAATTCATTTTAGAAATGTGGGTAATTTTGAGGTTTTTATGCTATTTTGGCAGTTTAAGGGGTCAACGCCCTAGTGGGTACCCCCTCACCGGGGCTCAAACTAACACCTGCGCCACCCTGGTTAAAATTGATTTTGATAGACATGAGTATGGTTGAACATAATTTCCTAGTCAAACGTGGCAATTCATTTTAGAAATGTGGGTAATTTTGAGGTTTTTATGCTATTTTGGCAGTTTGAGAGGTCCGTGCCCTAGTAGGTACCCCTACCCTGGGGCTCAAACTAACGCCTGCGCCACCCTGGTTAAAATAGATTTTGTTAGACATGAGTATGGTTGAACATAATTTCCTAGTCTATAGTGGAAATTCATCTTAGAAATGTGGGTAATTTTGAGGTTTTTATGCTATTTTGGCAGTTTGAGGGGTCAACACCCTAGTAGGCACCCCCACCCCGGGGCTCAAACTAGCGCCTGCGCCACCCTGGTTTAAATTGATTTTGATAGACATGAGTATGGTTGAACATAACTTCCTAGTCAAACGTGGCAATTCATTTTAGAAATGTGGGTAATTTTGAGGTTTTTATGCTATTTTGGCAGTTTGAGAGGTCCGTGCCCTAGTAGGTACCCCTACCCTGGGGCTCAAACTAACGCCTGCGCCACCCTGGTTAAAATTGATTTTGTTAGACATGAGTATGGTTGAACATAATTTCCTAGTCTTTAGTGGAAATTCATCTTAGAAATGTGGGTAATTTTGAGGTTTTTATGCTATTTTGGCAGTTTGAGGGGTCAACGCCCTAGTAGGTACCCCTACCCCGGGGCTCAAACTAACGCCTGCGCCACCCCGATTAGAATTGATTTTGATAGACATGAGTATGGTTGAACATAATTTCCTAGTCAAACGTGGCAATTCATTTTAGAAATGTGGGTAATTTTGAGGTTTTTATGCTATTTTGGCAGTTTGAGGGGTCCACGCCCTAGTAGGTACCCCTACCCCGGGGCTCAAACTAACGCCTGCGCCACCCTGGTTTAAATTGATTTTGATAGACATGAGTATGGTTGAACATAATTTCCTAGTCAATAGTGGAAATATATTTTAAAAATGTGGGTAATTTTGAGGTTTTTATGCTATTTTGGCATTTTGAGGGGTCGACGCCCTAGTAGGTACCCCTATCTCCCGGGGCTCAAACTAACGCCTGCGCCACCCTGATTAAAATTGCTTTTGATAGATATGAGTATGGTTGAACATAATTTCCTAGTCAAACGTGGCAATTCATTTTAGAAATGTGGGTAATTTTGAGGTTTTTATGCTATTTTGGCAGTTTGAGGGGTCCACGCCCTAGTAGGTACCCCTACCCCGGGGCTCAAACTAACGCCTGCGCCACCCCGGTTAGAATTGATTTTGATAGACATGAGTATGGTTGAACATAATTTCCTAGTCAAACGTGGCAATTCATTTTAGAAATGTGGGTAATTTTGAGGTTTTTATGCTATTATGGCAGTTTGAGGGGTCCACGCCCTAGTAGGTACCCCTACCCCGGTGCTCAAACTAACGCCTGCGCCACCCTGGTTTAAATTGATTTTGATAGACATGAGTATGGTTGAACATAATTTCCTAGTCAATAGTGGAAATTCATTTTAAAAATGTGGGTAATTTTGAGGTTTTTATGCTATTTTGGCATTTTGAGGGGTCGACGCCCTAGTAGGTACCACTATCTCCCGGGGCTCAAACTAACGCCTGCGCCACCCTGGTTAAAATTGCTTTTGATAGATATGAGTATGGTTAAACATAATTTCTTAGTCAAACGTGGCAATTCATTTTAGAAATGTGGGTAATTTTGAGGTTTTTATGCTATTTTGGCAGTTTAAGGGGTCAACGCCCTAGTGGGTACCCCCTCACCGGGGCTCAAACTAACACCTGCGCCACCCTGGTTAAAATTGATTTTGATAGACATGAGTATGGTTGAACATAATTTCCTAGTCAAACGTGGCAATTCATTTTAGAAATGTGGGTAATTTTGAGGTTTTTATGCTATTTTGGCAGTTTGAGAGGTCCGTGCCCTAGTAGGTACCCCTACCCTGGGGCTCAAACTAACGCCTGCGCCACCCTGGTTAAAATAGATTTTGTTAGACATGAGTATGGTTGAACATAATTTCCTAGTCTATAGTGGAAATTCATCTTAGAAATGTGGGTAATTTTGAGGTTTTTATGCTATTTTGGCAGTTTGAGGGGTCAACACCCTAGTAGGCACCCCCACCCCGGGGCTCAAACTAGCGCCTGCGCCACCCTGGTTTAAATTGATTTTGATAGACATGAGTATGGTTGAACATAACTTCCTAGTCAAACGTGGCAATTCATTTTAGAAATGTGGGTAATTTTGAGGTTTTTATGCTATTTTGGCAGTTTGAGAGGTCCGTGCCCTAGTAGGTACCCCTACCCTGGGGCTCAAACTAACGCCTGCGCCACCCTGGTTAAAATTGATTTTGTTAGACATGAGTATGGTTGAACATAATTTCCTAGTCTTTAGTGGAAATTCATCTTAGAAATGTGGGTAATTTTGAGGTTTTTATGCTATTTTGGCAGTTTGAGGGGTCAACGCCCTAGTAGGTACCCCTACCCCGGGGCTCAAACTAACGCCTGCGCCACCCCGGTTAGAATTGATTTTGATAGACATGAGTATGGTTGAACATAATTTCCTAGTCAAACGTGGCAATTCATTTTAGAAATGTGGGTAATTTTGAGGTTTTTATGCTATTTTGGCAGTTTGAGGGGTCCACGCCCTAGTAGGTACCCCTACCCCGGGGCTCAAACTAACGCCTGCGCCACCCTGGTTTAAATTGATTTTGATAGACATGAGTATGGTTGAACATAATTTCCTAGTCAATAGTGGAAATATATTTTAAAAATGTGGGTAATTTTGAGGTTTTTATGCTATTTTGGCATTTTGAGGGGTCGACGCCCTAGTAGGTACCCCTATCTCCCGGGGCTCAAACTAACGCCTGCGCCACCCTGATTAAAATTGCTTTTGATAGATATGAGTATGGTTGAACATAATTTCCTAGTCAAACGTGGCAATTCATTTTAGAAATGTGGGTAATTTTGAGGTTTTTATGCTATTTTGGCAGTTTGAGGGGTCCACGCCCTAGTAGGTACCCCTACCCCGGGGCTCAAACTAACGCCTGCGCCACCCCGGTTAGAATTGATTTTGATAGACATGAGTATGGTTGAACATAATTTCCTAGTCAAACGTGGCAATTCATTTTAGAAATGTGGGTAATTTTGAGGTTTTTATGCTATTATGGCAGTTTGAGGGGTCCACGCCCTAGTAGGTACCCCTACCCCGGTGCTCAAACTAACGCCTGCGCCACCCTGGTTTAAATTGATTTTGATAGACATGAGTATGGTTGAACATAATTTCCTAGTCAATAGTGGAAATTCATTTTAAAAATGTGGGTAATTTTGAGGTTTTTATGCTATTTTGGCATTTTGAGGGGTCGACGCCCTAGTAGGTACCCCTATCTCCCGGGGCTCAAACTAACGCCTGCGCCACCCTGGTTAAAATTGCTTTTGATAGATATGAGTGTGGTTAAACATAATTTCTTAGTCAAACGTGGCAATTCATTTTAGAAATGTGGGTAATTTTGAGGTTTTTATGCTATTTTGGCAGTTTAAGGGGTCAACGCCCTAGTGGGTACCCCCTCACCGGGGCTCAAACTAACACCTGCGCCACCCTGGTTAAAATTGATTTTGATAGACATGAGTATGGTTGAACATAATTTCCTAGTCAAACGTGGCAATTCATTTTAGAAATGTGGGTAATTTTGAGGTTTTTATGCTATTTTGGCAGGTTGAGAGGTCCGTGCCCTAGTAGGTACCCCTACCCTGGGGCTCAAACTAACGCCTGCGCCACCCTGGTTAAAATTGATTTTGTTAGACATGAGTATGGTTGAACATAATTTCCTAGTCTATAGTGGAAATTCATCTTAGAAATGTGGGTAATTTTGAGGTTTTTATGCTATTTTGGCAGTTTGAGGGGTCCACGCCCTAGTAGGTACCCCTACCCCGGGGCTCAAACTAACGCCTGCGCCACCCTGGTTTAAATTGATTTTGATAGACATGAGTATGGTTGAACATAATTTCCTAGTCAATAGTGGAAATATATTTTAAAAATGTGGGTAATTTTGAGGTTTTTATGCTATTTTGGCATTTTGAGGGGTCGACGCCCTAGTAGGTACCCCTATCTCCCGGGGCTCAAACTAACGCCTGCGCCACCCTGGTTAAAATTGCTTTTGATAGATATGAGTATGGTTGAACATAATTTCCTAGTCAAACGTGGCAATTCATTTTAGAAATGTGGGTAATTTTGAGGTTTTTATGCTATTTTGGCAGTTTGAGGGGTCCACGCCCTAGTAGGTACCCCTACCCCGGGGCTCAAACTAACGCCTGCGCCACCCCGGTTAGAATTGATTTTGATAGACATGAGTATGGTTGAACATAATTTCCTAGTCAAACGTGGCAATTCATTTTAGAAATGTGGGTAATTTTGAGGTTTTTATGCTATTATGGCAGTTTGAGGGGTCCACGCCCTAGTAGGTACCCCTACCCCGGTGCTCAAACTAACGCCTGCGCCACCCTGGTTTAAATTGATTTTGATAGACATGAGTATGGTTGAACATAATTTCCTAGTCAATAGTGGAAATTCATTTTAAAAATGTGGGTAATTTTGAGGTTTTTATGCTATTTTGGCATTTTGAGGGGTCGACGCCCTAGTAGGTACCCCTATCTCCCGGGGCTCAAACTAACGCCTGCGCCACCCTGGTTAAAATTGCTTTTGATAGATATGAGTATGGTTAAACATAATTTCTTAGTCAAACGTGGCAATTCATTTTAGAAATGTGGGTAATTTTGAGGTTTTTATGCTATTTTGGCAGTTTAAGGGGTCAACGCCCTAGTGGGTACCCCCTCACCGGGGCTCAAACTAACACCTGCGCCACCCTGGTTAAAATTGATTTTGATAGACATGAGTATGGTTGAACATAATTTCCTAGTCAAACGTGGCAATTCATTTTAGAAATGTGGGTAATTTTGAGGTTTTTATGCTATTTTGGCAGGTTGAGAGGTCCGTGCCCTAGTAGGTCGACCTACCCTGGGGCTCAAACTAACGCCTGCGCCACCCTGGTTAAAATTGATTTTGTTAGACATGAGTATGGTTGAACATAATTTCCTAGTCTATAGTGGAAATTCATCTTAGAAATGTGGGTAATTTTGAGGTTTTTATGCTATTTTGGCAGTTTGAGGGGTCAACACCCTAGTAGGCACCCCCACCCCGGGGCTCAAACTAGCGCCTGCGCCACACTGGTTTAAATTGATTTTGATAGACATGAGTATGGTTGAACATAATTTCCTAGTCAAACGTGGCAATTCATTTTAGAAATGTGGGTAATATTGAGGTTTTTAATGCTATTTTTCGGCAGTTTTAGGGGTCCAGGCCCTAGTAGGCACCCCCACCCCGGGGCTCAGAATAACGCCTGCGCCACCCTGGTTAAAATTGATTTTGATAGACATGAGTATGGTTGAACATAATTTCCTAGTCAATAGTGGAAATTCATTTTAGAAATGTGGGTAATTTTGAGGTTTTTATGCTATTTTGGCAGTTTGAGGGGTCCACGCCCTAGTAGGTACCCCTACCGCGGGGCTCAAACTAACGCCTGCGCCACCCTGGTTAATATTGATTTTGATAGACATGAGTATGGTTGAACATAATTTCCTAGTCAATAGTGGCAATTCATTTTAGAAATGTGGGTAATTTTGAGGTTTTTATGCTATTTTGGCATTTTGAGGGATCGACGCCCTAGTAGGTACCCCTATCTCCCGGGGCTCAAACTAACGCCTGCGCCACCCTGGTTAAAATTGATTTTGATAGACATGAGTATGGTTGAACATAATTTCCTAGTCAAACGTGGCAATTCATTTTAGAAATGTGGGTAATTTTGAGGTTTTTATGCTATTTTGGCAGTTTGAGAGGTCCGTGCCCTAGTAGGTACCCCTACCCTGGGGCTCAAACTAACGCCTGCGCCACCCTGGTTAAAATTGATTTTGTTAGACATGAGTATGGTTGAACATAATTTCCTAGTCTATAGTGGAAATTCATCTTAGAAAATGTGGGTAATTTTGAGGTTTTTATGCTATTTTGGCAGTTTGAGGGGTCCACGCCCTAGTAGGTACCCCTACCCCGGGGCTCAAACTAACGCCTGCGCCACCCTGGTTAAAATTGCTTTTGATAGATATGAGTATGGTTGAACATAATTTCCTAGTCAAACGTGGCAATTCATTTTAGAAATGTGGGTAATTTTGAGGTTTTTATGCTATTTTGGCAGTTAGAGAGGTCCGTGCCCTAGTAGGTACCCCTACCCTGGGGCTCAAACTAACGCCTGCGCCACCCTGGTTAAAATTGATTTTGTTAGACATGAGTATGGTTGAACATAATTTCCTAGTCTATAGTGGAAATTCATCTTAGAAATGTGGGTAATTTTGAGGTTTTTATGCTATTTTGGCAGTTTGAGGGGTCAACACCCTAGTAGGCACCCCCACCCCGGGGCTCAAACTAGCGCCTGCGCCACCCTGGTTTAAATTGATTTTGATAGACATGAGTATGGTTGAACATAATTTCCTAGTCAAACGTGGCAATTCATTTTAGAAATGTGGGTAATTTTGAGGTTTTTATGCTATTTTGGCAGTTTGAGGGGTCCACGCCCTAGTAGGTACCCCTACCCCGGGGCTCAAACTAACGCCTGCGCCACCCTGGTTAGAATTGATTTTGATAGACATGAGTATGGTTGAACTTAATTTCCTAGTCAAACGTGGCAATTCATTTTAGAAATGTGGGTAATTTTGAGGTTTTTAATGCTATTTTTCGGCAGTTTTAGGGGTCCAGGCCCTAGTAGGCACCCCCACCCCGGGGCGCAAAATAACGCCTGCGCCACCCTGGTTAAAATTGATTTTGATAGACATGAGTATGGTTGAACATAATTTCCTAGTCAATAGTGGAAATTCATTTTAGAAATGTGGGTAATTTTGAGGTTTTTATGCTATTTTGGCAGTTTGAGGGGTCCGCGCCCTAGTAGGTACCCCTACCGCGGGGCTCAAACTAACGCCTGCACCACCCTGGTTAATATTGATTTTGATAGACATGAGTATGGTTGAACATAATTTCCTAGTCAATAGTGGCAATTCATTTTAGAAATGTGGGTAATTTTGAGGTATTTATGCTATTTTGGCAGTTTGAGGGGTCAACGCCCTAGTGGGTACCCCAACCCCGGGCTAAAACTAACGCCTGCGCCACCCTGGTTAAAATTGATTTTGATAGACATGAGTATGGTTGAACATAATTTCCTAGTCAAACGTGGCAATTCATTTTAGAAATGTGGGTAATTTTGAGGTTTTTATGCTATTTTGGCAGTTTGAGAGGTCCGTGCCCTAGTAGGTACCCCTACCCTGGGGCTCAAACTAACGCCTGCGCCACCCTGGTTAAAATTGATTTTGTTAGACATGAGTATGGTTGAACATAATTTCCTAGTCTATAGTGGAAATTCATCTTAGAAATGTGGGTAATTTTGAGGTTTTTATGCTATTTTGGCAGTTTGAGGGGTCAACACACTAGTAGGCACCCCCACCCCGGGGCTCAAACTAGCGCCTGCGCCACCCTGGTTTAAATTGATTTTGATAGACATGAGTATGGTTGAACATAATTTCCTAGTCAAACGTGGCAATTCATTTTAGAAATGTGGGTAATTTTGAGGTTTTTATGCTATTTTGGCAGTTTGAGGGGTCCACGCCCTAGTAGGTACCCCTACCCCGGGGCTCAAACTAACGCCTGCGCCACCCTGGTTAGAATTGATTTTGATAGACATGAGTATGGTTGAACATAATTTCCTAGTCAAACGTGGCAATTCATTTTAGAAATGTGGGTAATTTTGAGGTTTTTAATGCTATTTTTCGGCAGTTTTAGGGGTCCAGGCCCTAGTAGGCACCCCCACCCCGGGGCTCAAAATAACGCCTGCGCCACCCTGGTTAAAATTGATTTTGATAGACATGAGTATGGTTGAACATAATTTCCTAGTCAATAGTGGAAATTCATTTTAGAAATGTGGGTAATTTTGAGGTTTTTATGCTATTTTGGCAGTTTGAGGGGTCCGCGCCCTAGTAGGTACCCCTACCGCGGGGCTCAAACTAACGCCTGCGCCACCCTGGTTAATATTGATTTTGATAGACATGAGTATGGTTGAACATAATTTCCTAGTCAATAGTGGCAATTCATTTTAGAAATGTGGGTAATTTTGAGGTATTTATGCTATTTTGGCAGTTTGAGGGGTCAACGCCCTAGTGGGTACCCCCACCCCGGGCTAAAACTAACGCCTGCGCCACCCTGGTTAAAATTGATTTTGATAGACATGAGTATGGTTGAACATAATTTCCTAGTCAAACGTGGCAATTCATTTTAGAAATGTGGGTAATTTTGAGGTTTTTATGCTATTTTGGCAGTTTGAGGGGTCCACGCCCTACTAGGTACCCGTACCCTGGGGTTGAAACTAACGCCTGCGCCACCCTGGTTGAAATTGATTTTGATAGACATGAGTATGGTTGAACATAATTTCCTAGTCAAACGTGGCAATTCATTTTAGAAATGTGGGTAATTTTGAGGTTTTTATGCTATTTTGGCAGTTTGAGGGGTCCACGCCCTAGTAGGCACCCCCACCCCGGGGCTCAAACTAACGCCTGCGCCACCCTGGTTAAAATTGATTTTGATAGACATGAGTATGGTTGAACATAATTTCCTAGTCAATAGTGGAAATTCATCTTAGATATGTGGGTAATTTTGAGGTTTTTATGCTATTTTGGCAGTTTGAGGGGTCCACGCCCTAGTAGGTACCCCTACCCCGGGGCTCAAACTAACGCCTGCGCCACCCTGGTTTAAATTGATTTTGATAGACATGAGTATGGTTGAACATAATTTCCTAGTCAATAGTGGAAATTCATTTTAAAAATGTGGGTAATTTTGAGGTTTTTACGCTATTTTGGCATTTTGAGGGGTCGACGCCCTAGTAGGTACCCCTATCTCCCGGGGCTCAAACTAACGCCTGCGCCACCCTTGTTAAAATTGCTTTTGATAGATATGAGTATGGTTGAACATAATTTCCTAGTCAAACGTGGCAATTCATTTTAGAAATGTGGGTAATTTTGAGGTTTTTATGCTATTTTGGCAGTTTGAGAGGTCCGTGCCCTAGTAGGTACCCCTACCCTGGGGCTCAAACTAACGCCTGCGCCACCCTGGTTAAAATTGATTTTGTTAGACATGAGTATGGTTGAACATAATTTCCTAGTCTATAGTGGAAATTCATCTTAGAAAATGTGGGTAATTTTGAGGTTTTTATGCTATTTTGGCAGTTTGAGGGGTCCACGCCCTAGTAGGTACCCCTACCCCGGGGCTCAAACTAACGCCTGCGCCACCCTGGTTAAAATTGCTTTTGATAGATATGAGTATGGTTGAACATAATTTCCTAGTCAAACGTGGCAATTCATTTTAGAAATGTGGGTAATTTTGAGGTTTTTATGCTATTTTGGCAGTTAGAGAGGTCCGTGCCCTAGTAGGTACCCCTACCCTGGGGCTCAAACTAACGCCTGCGCCACCCTGGTTAAAATTGATTTTGTTAGACATGAGTATGGTTGAACATAATTTCCTAGTCTATAGTGGAAATTCATCTTAGAAATGTGGGTAATTTTGAGGTTTTTATGCTATTTTGGCAGTTTGAGGGGTCAACACCCTAGTAGGCACCCCCACCCCGGGGCTCAAACTAGCGCCTGCGCCACCCTGGTTTAAATTGATTTTGATAGACATGAGTATGGTTGAACATAATTTCCTAGTCAAACGTGGCAATTCATTTTAGAAATGTGGGTAATTTTGAGGTTTTTATGCTATTTTGGCAGTTTGAGGGGTCCACGCCCTAGTAGGTACCCCTACCCCGGGGCTCAAACTAACGCCTGCGCCACCCTGGTTAGAATTGATTTTGATAGACATGAGTATGGTTGAACTTAATTTCCTAGTCAAACGTGGCAATTCATTTTAGAAATGTGGGTAATTTTGAGGTTTTTAATGCTATTTTTCGGCAGTTTTAGGGGTCCAGGCCCTAGTAGGCACCCCCACCCCGGGGCTCAAAATAACGCCTGCGCCACCCTGGTTAAAATTGATTTTGATAGACATGAGTATGGTTGAACATAATTTCCTAGTCAATAGTGGAAATTCATTTTAGAAATGTGGGTAATTTTGAGGTTTTTATGCTATTTTGGCAGTTTGAGGGGTCCGCGCCCTAGTAGGTACCCCTACCGCGGGGCTCAAACTAACGCCTGCGCCACCCTGGTTAATATTGATTTTGATAGACATGAGTATGGTTGAACATAATTTCCTAGTCAATAGTGGCAATTCATTTTAGAAATGTGGGTAATTTTGAGGTATTTATGCTATTTTGGCAGTTTGAGGGGTCAACGCCCTAGTGGGTACCCCCACCCCGGGCTAAAACTAACGCCTGCGCCACCCTGGTTAAAATTGATTTTGATAGACATGAGTATGGTTGAACATAATTTCCTAGTCAATAGTGGCAATTCATTTTAGAAATGTGGGTAATTTTGAGGTTTTAATGCTATTTTGGCAGTTTGAGAGGTCCGTGCCCTAGTAGGTACCCCTACCCTGGGGCTCAAACTAACGCCTGCGCCACCCTGGTTAAAATTGATTTTGTTAGACATGAGTATGGTTGAACATAATTTCCTAGTCTATAGTGGAAATTCATCTTAGAAATGTGGGTAATTTTGAGGTTTTTATGCTATTTTGGCAGTTTGAGGGGTCAACACACTAGTAGGCACCCCCACCCCGGGGCTCAAACTAGCGCCTGCGCCACCCTGGTTTAAATTGATTTTGATAGACATGAGTATGGTTGAACATAATTTCCTAGTCAAACGTGGCAATTCATTTTAGAAATGTGGGTAATTTTGAGGTTTTTATGCTATTTTGGCAGTTTGAGGGGTCCACGCCCTAGTAGGTACCCCTACCCCGGGGCTCAAACTAACGCCTGCGCCACCCTGGTTAGAATTGATTTTGATAGACATGAGTATGGTTGAACATAATTTCCTAGTCAAACGTGGCAATTCATTTTAGAAATGTGGGTAATTTTGAGGTTTTTAATGCTATTTTTCGGCAGTTTTAGGGGTCCAGGCCCTAGTAGGCACCCCCACCCCGGGGCTCAAAATAACGCCTGCGCCACCCTGGTTAAAATTGATTTTGATAGACATGAGTATGGTTGAACATAATTTCCTAGTCAATAGTGGAAATTCATTTTAGAAATGTGGGTAATTTTGAGGTTTTTATGCTATTTTGGCAGTTTGAGGGGTCCGCGCCCTAGTAGGTACCCCTACCGCGGGGCTCAAACTAACGCCTGCGCCACCCTGGTTAATATTGATTTTGATAGACATGAGTATGGTTGAACATAATTTCCTAGTCAATAGTGGCAATTCATTTTAGAAATGTGGGTAATTTTGAGGTATTTATGCTATTTTGGCAGTTTGAGGGGTCAACGCCCTAGTGGGTACCCCCACCCCGGGCTAAAACTAACGCCTGCGCCACCCTGGTTAAAATTGATTTTGATAGACATGAGTATGGTTGAACATAATTTCCTAGTCAAACGTGGCAATTCATTTTAGAAATGTGGGTAATTTTGAGGTTTTTATGCTATTTTGGCAGTTTGAGGGGTCCACGCCCTACTAGGTACCCGTACCCTGGGGTTGAAACTAACGCCTGCGCCACCCTGGTTGAAATTGATTTTGATAGACATGAGTATGGTTGAACATAATTTCCTAGTCAAACGTGGCAATTCATTTTAGAAATGTGGGTAATTTTGAGGTTTTTATGCTATTTTGGCAGTTTGAGGGGTCCACGCCCTAGTAGGCACCCCCACCCCGGGGCTCAAACTAACGCCTGCGCCACCCTGGTTAAAATTGATTTTGATAGACATGAGTATGGTTGAACATAATTTCCTAGTCAATAGTGGAAATTCATCTTAGATATGTGGGTAATTTTGAGGTTTTTATGCTATTTTGGCAGTTTGAGGGGTCCACGCCCTAGTAGGTACCCCTACCCCGGGGCTCAAACTAACGCCTGCGCCACCCTGGTTTAAATTGATTTTGATAGACATGAGTATGGTTGAACATAATTTCCTAGTCAATAGTGGAAATTCATTTTAAAAATGTGGGTAATTTTGAGGTTTTTACGCTATTTTGGCATTTTGAGGGGTCGACGCCCTAGTAGGTACCCCTATCTCCCGGGGCTCAAACTAACGCCTGCGCCACCCTTGTTAAAATTGCTTTTGATAGATATGAGTATGGTTGAACATAATTTCCTAGTCAAACGTGGCAATTCATTTTAGAAATGTGGGTAATTTTGAGGTTTTTATGCTATTTTGGCAGTTTGAGAGGTCCGTGCCCTAGTAGGTACCCCTACCCTGGGGCTCAAACTAACGCCTGCGCCACCCTGGTTAAAATTGATTTTGTTAGACATGAGTATGGTTGAACATAATTTCCTAGTCTATAGTGGAAATTCATTTTAGAAATGTGGGTAATTTTGAGGTTTTTATGCTATTTTGGCAGTTTGAGGGGTCAACACCCTAGTAGGCACCCCCACCCCGGGGCTCAAACTAGCGCCTGCGCCACCCTGGTTTAAATTGATTTTGATAGACATTAGTATGGTTGAACATAATTTCCTAGTCAAACGTGAAAATTCATCTTAGAAATGTGGGTAATTTTGAGGTTTTTAATGCTATTTTTCGGCAGTTTTAGGGGTCCAGGCCCTAGTAGGCACCCCCACCCCGGGGCTCAAAATAACGCCTGCGCCACCCTGGTTAAAATTGATTTTGATAGACATGAGTATGGTTGAACATAATTTCCTAGTCAATAGTGGAAATTCATTTTAGAAATGTGGGTAATTTTGAGGTTTTTATGCTATTTTGGCAGTTTGAGGGGTCCACGCCCTAGTAGGTACCCCTACCGCGGGGCTCAAACTAACGCCTGCGCCACCCTGGTTAATATTGATTTTGATAGACATGAGTATGGTTGAACATAATTTCCTAGTCAATAGTGGCAATTCATTTTAGAAATGTGGGTAATTTTGAGGTATTTATTCTATTTTGGCAGTTTGAGGGGTCAACGCCCTAGTGGGTACCCCCACCCCGGGCTAAAACTAACGCCTGCGCCACCCTGGTTAAAATTGATTTTGATAGACATGAGTATGGTTGAACATAATTTCCTAGTCAAACGTGGCAATTCATTTTAGAAATGTGGGTAATTTTGAGGGTTTTATGCTATTTTGGCAGTTTGAGGGGTCCACGCCCTACTAGGTACCCGTACCCTGGGGCTGAAACTAACGCCTGCGCCACCCTGGTTGAAATTGATTTTGATAGACATGAGTATGGTTGAACATAATTTCCTAGTCAAACGTGGCAATTCATTTTAGAAATATGGGTAATTTTGAGGTTTTTATGCTATTTTGGCAGTTTGAGAGGTCCGTGCCCTAGTAGGTACCCCTACCCTGGGGCTCAAACTAACGCCTGCGCCACCCTGGTTAAAATTGATTTTGTTAGACATGAGTATGGTTGAACATAATTTCCTAGTCTATAGTGGAAATTCATTTTAGAAATGTGGGTAATTTTGAGGTTTTTATGCTATTTTGGCAGTTTGAGGGGTCAACACCCTAGTAGGCACCCCCACCCCGGGGCTCAAACTAGCGCCTGCGCCACCCTGGTTTAAATTGATTTTGATAGACATTAGTATGGTTGAACATAATTTCCTAGTCAAACGTGAAAATTCATCTTAGAAATGTGGGTAATTTTGAGGTTTTTAATGCTATTTTTCGGCAGTTTTAGGGGTCCAGGCCCTAGTAGGCACCCCCACCCCGGGGCTCAAAATAACGCCTGCGCCACCCTGGTTAAAATTGATTTTGATAGACATGAGTATGGTTGAACATAATTTCCTAGTCAATAGTGGAAATTCATTTTAGAAATGTGGGTAATTTTGAGGTTTTTATGCTATTTTGGCAGTTTGAGGGGTCCACGCCCTAGTAGGTACCCCTACCGCGGGGCTCAAACTAACGCCTGCGCCACCCTGGTTAATATTGATTTTGATAGACATGAGTATGGTTGAACATAATTTCCTAGTCAATAGTGGCAATTCATTTTAGAAATGTGGGTAATTTTGAGGTATTTATTCTATTTTGGAAGTTTGAGGGGTCAACGCCCTAGTGGGTACCCCCACCCCGGGCTAAAACTAACGCCTGCGCCACCCTGGTTAAAATTGATTTTGATAGACATGAGTATGGTTGAACATAATTTCCTAGTCAAACGTGGCAATTCATTTTAGAAATGTGGGTAATTTTGAGGTTTTTATGCTATTTTGGCAGTTTGAGGGGTCCACGCCCTACTAGGTACCCGTACCCTGGGGCTGAAACTAACGCCTGCGCCACCCTGGTTGAAATTGATTTTGATAGACATGAGTATGGTTGAACATAATTTCCTAGTCAAACGTGGCAATTCATTTTAGAAATGTGGGTAATTTTGAGGTTTTTATGCTATTTTGGCAGTTTGAGGGGTCCACGCCCTAGTAGGCACCCCCACCCCGGGGCTCAAACTAACGCCTGCGCCACCCTGGTTAGAATTGATTTTGATAGACATGAGTATGGTTGAACATAATTTCCTAGTCAAACGTGGCAATTCATTTTAGAAATGTGGGTAATTTTGAGGTTTTTAATGCTATTTTTCGGCAGTTTTAGGGGTCCAGGCCCTAGTAGGCACCCCCACCCCGGGGCTCAAAATAACGCCTGCGCCACCCTGGTTAAAATTGATTTTGATAGACATGAGTATGGTTGAACATAATTTCCTAGTCAATAGTGGAAATTCATTTTAGAAATGTGGGTAATTTTGAGGTTTTTATGCTATTTTGGCAGTTTGAGGGGTCCGCGCCCTAGTAGGTACCCCTACCGCGGGGCTCAAACTAACGCCTGCGCCACCCTGGTTAATATTGATTTTGATAGACATGAGTATGGTTGAACATAATTTCCTAGTCAATAGTGGCAATTCATTTTAGAAATGTGGGTAATTTTGAGGTTTTTATGCTATTTTGGCAGTTTGAGAGGTCCGTGCCCTAGTAGGTACCCCTACCCTGGGGCTCAAACTAACGCCTGCGCCACCCTGGTTAAAATTGATTTTGTTAGACATGAGTATGGTTGAACATAATTTCCTAGTCTATAGTGGAAATTCATTTTAGAAATGTGGGTAATTTTGAGGTTTTTATGCTATTTTGGCAGTTTGAGGGGTCAACACCCTAGTAGGCACCCCCACCCCGGGGCTCAAACTAGCGCCTGCGCCACCCTGGTTTAAATTGATTTTGATAGACATTAGTATGGTTGAACATAATTTCCTAGTCAAACGTGAAAATTCATCTTAGAAATGTGGGTAATTTTGAGGTTTTTAATGCTATTTTTCGGCAGTTTTAGGGGTCCAGGCCCTAGTAGGCACCCCCACCCCGGGGCTCAAAATAACGCCTGCGCCACCCTGGTTAAAATTGATTTTGATAGACATGAGTATGGTTGAACATAATTTCCTAGTCAATAGTGGAAATTCATTTTAGAAATGTGGGTAATTTTGAGGTTTTTATGCTATTTTGGCAGTTTGAGGGGTCCACGCCCTAGTAGGTACCCCTACCGCGGGGCTCAAACTAACGCCTGCGCCACCCTGGTTAATATTGATTTTGATAGACATGAGTATGGTTGAACATAATTTCCTAGTCAATAGTGGCAATTCATTTTAGAAATGTGGGTAATTTTGAGGTATTTATTCTATTTTGGAAGTTTGAGGGGTCAACGCCCTAGTGGGTACCCCCACCCCGGGCTAAAACTAACGCCTGCGCCACCCTGGTTAAAATTGATTTTGATAGACATGAGTATGGTTGAACATAATTTCCTAGTCAAACGTGGCAATTCATTTTAGAAATGTGGGTAATTTTGAGGTTTTTATGCTATTTTGGCAGTTTGAGGGGTCCACGCCCTACTAGGTACCCGTACCCTGGGGCTGAAACTAACGCCTGCGCCACCCTGGTTGAAATTGATTTTGATAGACATGAGTATGGTTGAACATAATTTCCTAGTCAAACGTGGCAATTCATTTTAGAAATGTGGGTAATTTTGAGGTTTTTATGCTATTTTGGCAGTTTGAGGGGTCCACGCCCTAGTAGGCACCCCCACCCCGGGGCTCAAACTAACGCCTGCGCCACCCTGGTTAGAATTGATTTTGATAGACATGAGTATGGTTGAACATAATTTCCTAGTCAAACGTGGCAATTCATTTTAGAAATGTGGGTAATTTTGAGGTTTTTATGCTATTTTGGCAGTTTGAGGGGTCCACGCCCTAGTAGGTACCCCTACCCCGGGGCTCAAACTAACGCCTGCGCCACCCTGGTTTAAATTGATTTTGATAGACATGAGTATGGTTGAACATAATTTCCTAGTCAATAGTGGAAATTCATTTTAAAAATGTGGGTAATTTTGAGGTTTTTATGCTATTTTGGCATTTTGAGGGGTCGACGCCCTAGTAGGTACCCCTATCTCCCGGGGCTCAAACTTACGCCTGCGCCACCCTGGTTAAAATTGCTTTTGACAGATATGAGTATGGTTGAACATAATTTCCTAGTCAAACGTGGCAATTCATTTTAGAAATGTGGGTAATTTTGAGGTTTTTATGCTATTTTGGCAGTTTGAGGGGTCCACGCCCTAGTAGGCACCCCCACCCCGGGGCTCAAACTAACGCCTGCGCCACCCTGGTTAGAATTGATTTTGATAGACATGAGTATGGTTGAACATAATTTCCTAGTCAAACGTGGCAATTCATTTTAGAAATGTGGGTAATTTTGAGGTTTTTATGCTATTTTGGCAGTTTGAGGGGTCCACGCCCTAGTAGGTACCCCTACCCCGGGGCTCAAACTAACGCCTGCGCCACCCTGGTTTAAATTGATTTTGATAGACATGAGTATGGTTGAACATAATTTCCTAGTCAATAGTGGAAATTCATTTTAAAAATGTGGGTAATTTTGAGGTTTTTATGCTATTTTGGCATTTTGAGGGGTCGACGCCCTAGTAGGTACCCCTATCTCCCGGGGCTCAAACTTACGCCTGCGCCACCCTGGTTAAAATTGCTTTTGACAGATATGAGTATGGTTGAACATAATTTCCTAGTCAAACGTGGCAATTCATTTTAGAAATGTGGGTAATTTTGAGGTTTTTATGCTATTTTGGCAGTTTGAGGGGTCAACGCCCTAGTGGGTACCCCCACACCGGTGCTCAAACTAACGCCTGCGCCACCCTGGTTAAAATTGATTTTGATAGACATGAGTATGGTTGAACATAATTTCCTAGTCAAACGTGGCAATTCATTTTAGAAATGTGGGTAATTTTGAGGTTTTTATGCTATTTCGGCAGTTTGAGGGGTCCACGCCCTAGTAGGTACCCCTACCCCGGGGCTCAAACTAACGCCTGCGCCACCCTGGTTAGAATTGATTTTGATAGACATTAGTATGGTTGAACATAATTTCCTAGTCAAACGTGGCAATTCATTTTAGAAATGTGGGTAATTTTGAGGTTTTTATGCTATTTCGGCAGTTTGAGGGGTCCACGCCCTAGTAGGTACCCCTTCCCCGGGTCTCAAACTAAAGCCTGCGCCACCCTGGTTAAAATTGATTTTGATAGACATGAGTATGGTTGAACATAATCTCCTAGTCAATAGTGGAAATTCATTTTAGGAATGTGGGTAATTTCGAAGTTTTTATGCTATTTTGACAATATTTGCCATGCAGCGAAGTAGGGGTCCCCACCCTGGGGCATTAATCAAAGCATCAATGATATTTTGCTTTTAGTGATAAATCTCTTCGTAGATTTGACATACATTACCTTTCTGGGACTGTCTACTGACTGAATAGTGAGTTTGTGTGTCATCATTAAAAATATCAATCCTTTGAGACCGGTTTTTGAATAAGGAAGTAACTGCGAATAAGGAAGTGAAAACGAATAAGTAACTGAATATTGAATAAGGAATAAGTAGCTAACTTCACTGAGCTTAAAGTATGTACTGTGCTACGCATACTGGTGCTTAGATATATGTAGACTGTACTTGGCATACTGGTGCTACGGTTTGTAGACTGTACTTGGTATTCTGGTGTTTAGGTATGTAAACTGTGCTTGGTATACTGGTGCTTAGATATGTGTACTGTGCTGTGCATACTGGTGCTTAGATATGTGTACTGTGCTGTGCATACTGGTGCTTAGATATGTGTACTGTGCTTGGCATACTGGTGCTTAGATATGTGTTCTGTGCTTGGCATACTGGTGCTCAGGTATGGAGACTGTGCTTGGTATACGGGTGCTTAGATATGTGTACTGTGCTGCGTGTAGGCCTTAGTGGTGCTTAGATATGTGTACTGTGCTGGGTATAGTGGTGCTTAGATATGTGTACTGTGCTGTGCATACTGGTACTTAGATATGTATACTGGGCTGGGCATACTGATGCTTAGAATTGTGTATGCTGTGCATACTGGTGCTTAGATATATGTAGACTGTGCTGGGCATACTGGTGCTCAGGTATGTAGACTGGGCTTGGTAAGTTGGTATACCGGTTCTTTTTAAGATATGTGTATGTGCTGTGCATACTGGTGCTTAGATAGGTAGACCAATATATGGCTTGATAAGGATACACTTATATCAGTGTTATCTACCACTATTTAGGTAGATAAGGATAAGATAAGGATAAACTAGTGGATAAGTGTAGTCAATTATCGAACCTAACAGGGAGTAGATAGCTTTGATAATTTACCCCTTTTAAGGGTAGATTTTGTGTCACACAGGTTTTAGATGATGATGAAAACCAGTAAACGGCAAATTTATAGAGAATGTATGCTCGAGAGCTAGCTTCTACTCTTTCACATGCTGCATCCGTGGGCGAACGTGAGTATTCACTGCATGTAGTTTACATCAAAATTCAGTTTCCTATCATCAAATTAAAATTGAAATGATAAAAATGGAAGAATCAATTCAAAATTGTTCCATTTTTCAAGTCAGGGTTGTAATCTCAGAAATGAATTTGTCTCGCATTTAGCAGATAATTTCCCCAGTTATCCTAGTCTTCCTTCCTAGATCTTAGACGAATAGTGTCCGGCCATCATTCATCCCAACAAGCAGGCCAGAGTCCGGCACCGACCCCCTTGACAAGCGGTCAAGGTGCCTCAAGCTCCCACTCCACTCAGGTAGCACCCCCTCAACCGAGTTGTAAGGCACCGACAACTTATACCAGTAATCAAGGAGCCTCACTCTCAACTAGTATGACCTCACACTCAGCAGTTTGTCAGTTAGGGCTTCAACCACCATTAGTCAAGGTGCCTTTCACTACTACCCCCCGTCAAGGCACTCCAGGACCCTCCAACGATATTTATAAGATGGCGTACCCCAAAAAATAACCCGGCTCATTTGACCCATTTCGCCCGGCCCCCTGGCACCCCATGCCCAGCAGCGACAGTGCCCCCTTTGCCTTACTAAGCAGTCCGAGCTGCGTCTCCATGTAGAGATGGACCAACTCCTCTTCTACATGCGCCCCATCCAAATCTGTTGGACCTGCCAGTCCCATGCCCATAGTTACGATAGTGGCTTCTCTCAAGGAAGGTTCTCCAAATTTTTCTAAGACTTCTTAGAAGGCACTGGAGAGAAGTTTCAGGAAGATGTTTTAAAATGTGGTAGTGTATATGGTCCAGTCCAGGAGCTGTGTCATGGGATTTGCCAAGCTCAGTCCGGAGTTAATCTTTTGAAAAGGTTGATTGTATGCAGGGTTCGACTTTCCCTGGATTTTGCTGTGGGCCCCCAGATTTTTCAGACTAGGGGCCCAAAATTATATGTATATAAACCAGAAATCCTGTTTTTGACCACTATTTTTTTTATCAAAAGACCTTTTCGGGCCCCTAGCCTAAAATCTAAGTGTCAGACCCTGGTATGGTTCTGTATTGTCTGATTGAAATCTAAGTGGGTGTCTCTCTAGTCTATTTTTATTATGTTGAGATTTAGGTGAATGATGTGTGGAAGAAGAATTGTGGATTATTTCTTGTCCAATAGTATTAGCAACTTCCTTTGGTTCTGCTATTTTATGCCCATTCTTTTCAATATGTTTAATAGATGGACTGCCCCTCCTTACCCTTGATTTTATGGACCTTGTCCCAGCATTTTTTTCATTGAAGTTCTGGCATTTAATTTTGACACAAATTTGTGCCAAAGACTTTTTGTTGGCACGAATGATCTGTCCAACCTTGACCCTTTTAATTCCCGTTATGTCAGGATATAACACCCTGATAAAGGTAAGAAGGGCTATGAAAGAAACAAAGTTCAGCAGCAGACTGCTAAATATCTACATATATCTATGTCTATGAAATGAATATTGTGTTCTTATTTTGCAGATGATTTGCTGAATAAAGATACTCATAGCCCCAAAGAGCAAGCGTGTGTGATATACTCGATTAATAAGAGGTAAATAAACCAGAGGCAACAGGACGAATACACTGTGTATTTTGCTTGGTCCATATTAGTCTGAGGGAAGCGAGTTTACCTGTGTTTCTTGACCACCCACCTAGTCAGTGTCTAATATCAAGTTCATCCATCCACATCGAGAGTGCATAGCTGGTCTGACCAGGGGTTAACTCTTTCATTCCCATTCTGATAACTCTTTCATTCCCAGAGTCCCATTGGAAAGGCCCGACTATTTTAGGAACTTTTTTTAAACAAAAGGATCATCTAGAAAATATTGAAGGAGAAATTGCAATAACTTTTCACCATCACATTCCTTATAAAATGCTTCACTCTTTCTTTATTGCCGAAGTATTGTCATCAATATCAGATAAACATGTTGGTGTTTCTGGTGTTGGTGTCTTCAATGTATGAATCAATTCATACAACAAAAACATTTCAATATAATGTCTATAATCAAGGCATGTTGAAAAGAATTTTCAATGTTTTAATTTAAAAGAATTGCACCAACTACTAGCTTCATAATTAACCCTGAAGACCTTTTGTCATTATCACTCTCCATCCATAATACTTAATACTTTTGATAGTAACTCAGACATTAACAATTAATACACAAAATATTTTAAATACTATTTTGATTAAACTGAGATAACACAGAAGCTTTTTCTTTGGAATATCAAGTGCATGAAGTTTCATACCACAAAAATAAATTTGATGGGTGTCTGTTAGATGAAATATGATAATGAACTATTATCCATTTATATTTCACCAAATATATTTGCTTGCAAAACCTCTTTTTAATATTTACAATACATGTACTGTAATGGCCAAGGAAAAGCCAGTATTATGAAGCACAAAACTATTCGTCAAAAGTCTTTTTTGTTCCCTCGGTTTGTTGTCTTGATGGGTCCATTTTGTATTTTTCCAGTCGTAAATTTTTAGATTTGAGATTTTCCAGTCGTCTTTTATTTTTTCCTCCAATGGTAGTGAATTCCACATTTATCTGTCGGCCGAGGAGCTTACTGTGGTGCATCTGCAAAGCTTTCTGAAAAGAGAAAATATTATTGTGACATACTTAATCTAATGAAATTATAATAAACCATTGACCACAAGGATACACACAGTTTTACATGTTTGGAATATCTTGTCAGAAATATACATGATACGATACAATACTGATATTTTCTTAATAATACAATCCTTTAACGATACTGTTTATTCCTACATAACTCCCAGGTACCTAATTTTGTTAAATTTAGCACTGTCGGTTTCTGAAATCTTGCAAATAAATAGCTTCAAGAAAGCAATTAATTTAACTTTATTCATATTTCTAATCTTAATTGACACATGATACGATACAATAGTGATATTTTCTTAATCATTCAATACTTAAACGATATTGTTTATGATACTTCCTGCCTCCCAGGAACCTAATTTTGTTAAATTTAGCACTGTCAGTTTCTGAAATCTTGCAGAGAAATAGCTTCAAGAAAGCAATAAGTTAACTTTATGAATATTTCAAATCTTAATTGATATATTGAGACTATACTTAATTTTTTCGATACAAGTTTTTTCCAATGTGATATTGGTAACTACCAATTACCTGACAACCTAGTAGGCCACCACTCAGTGGGCCAATTATATGGTCAGACACCCCTATTAACTTGGACCAGTTCAGAACTAAAAAATTACCAAAATTTCAAAGATTTTGTGAGAAATGTTTCACCTAGTAGTTGTTTTTCTAGTCAATTTAAACAATTATTCCTTAAACAGTTTCTCGATATGACTCTACTAAATGAATCCAAAACTGATGGCCAATAGGGAGTTGCCACTGACTGCTCACTGTCTCCGACAACTGCCCAGGTTCAGATCCTGCCTAAAGCATGTGAGAAAGTGCCAGTGACTTGAAATTAGGCAGAGGTGTTGCCAGGTACTCCCGTCTTCTCCACCACTTACAACTGGCTAGTTAGGATTTAGCCTAAATATGGCAAAAGATGTGACAAAAAATCCAAATCCAATGAATTGTCTTCAGTTGTCAGACAATAAGTCAACTACAGACGGAACTTGGAATTTCGTTTTTCATCACTTTTTCTGCCGAATAGTGCGGCTAGGTCAAGACAAGCCAGTTGTAATTCATTAGAGGAAATTGGAGTACCTGGCGAAAAACACTGCCTGACAAATTTTTCACATGTCCCGGGTGGGATTCAAACCCAGACAGTAGTGAGAGACAGCCAGCAGTCAGTGGCAACGCCTTAGACCACACGGCCATTAGGCCAGGCCCATGCTACAGATGGAAAGGGGTTGAACAATTATCGGAGACAAGTTTAATAAAGACTGCTTGTCGTACCTTGAAGCTCCAGTTGTCTTTAAATTCCATGTAGGCGAATCCTTTCACCTTACCAGTCAGCTTTTCTGTAGGCATACGGACACTCGTGACGCCACCTATAGGAACAATAAAACAACTCAAGTTAACCCTTTGGCTGCTGGTGTCTAATTTGGTCAATACAAAATGATGCAAAAAGCTGAAAAATGACTTCAAACCATGTCATATTGCTATTCATCTGATAGTACTCGGTGAGAAATTTTCAATGAACAACCTTTCAATGTTAACCCTTTGGCTGCTGGTGGCTGATATGGTCAACATGAAATGATGCAAAAAGCTGTAAATCACTTAAACCATGGCATATTGGTACTCATCTGATAGTACTCGGCGAGAACTTTTCAACGAATACCGACATGATAGGGTTTAGATGGTTTTCAAACTACTCCATTTTTCTCCCAAGGACAAAAGGAGCCTCAGCATGGAAAGAGTTAATGCAGCCACTCTAAGGACAGCCCTTGATATCCAAATATTGTGATTCATTTATTGAAAATAATCTGTTTTTATACGATTAATTTTTTTCCTTCAATAACTATTCCACTTAATTGAATTCTTAATCGGTGCATGCTTTAGAAAATCCTGAATATACAAAGTGTGTATTTTTGTTTTGTAAAATGAGCGCCAGCCTTTCAATATACAAGACTACACAGTTGATTTATCATGGTTTGAACAAAAATATAAAGGCAAATACATAACTATGCAAAAGAAATACAGTCAAAAGCCTATGTTTAGACACTTACTAGCAGCTACACATATATGTAGCAATTAGTTTTGCCAATACTCCCAATAGATGGCAGGACAGGTCACACTGTTGAATTAGGTTTCTAATTTTGTTCATAATTATGAGACAAAAAATAACTCAAAATTCAAATCTTACTGACGTACTGCATATTGACAGTATTGGCCAAGGCAAATTATACACATACATGCCTCAAGGTATGGTCACATATACACCCAAATAAAAAGGTCTGAATATTGCCATTTACCCTTTATTTTGAGTAATATTTTCATTATTTTTTCAAAATATTGAATAAGATATCAAATGCAAATATAATAGCTATTTCCAGTTAAATGGTGAGACAGGGATTCCCTGAAATCAGCATATGAAGAGCTCCTCTGGACATTACATCATATCAGGGGCAGCCAATTCGGGATCCGTCATGAGAAGAGTACTGCTGATATCAGGAGTTGACAGGTATGCTATTCAAAAGTTATATGCTATGGTTTTCAGCCAGTTAAGGTAAATATACACAGTACCAATGGATTATAACAAAACCCCTTATATAAAATGCATAAAAGACTTTTCTAACATTTCTACAGATGTTGAATTATACTAATCAAGACCCTATACAAGCAGCTTAATGGATGACAGAATCTTACCTGTTGTCTCAAAATGCTTTTCAAGGTCCTGTTCCACGGCGGCGTAGGGCAAATTCCCAACAAAGAGTACATAACGCTTGTTTTTATTGTGAGATATCTGTTTATCTGTTTCTTTTGACTTTTCTTCGACGTCTATCTTGGCTTTCTTGGTTTTCTTAAAGGTGAGAATTTCCTCATCTTCCTTTGCATCAGAATCCTCTCCTTCATCTTCAGCTTCTTTTTTACTTTGTCCTTTAGTTTTTTTCGTACTGCTAGAGTCACTTTCCGGTTCCTCAGAACTGATCTTCTTGCGCTTTTTAGCCTTTTTTGCTTTTTTCGGTGTTTTCACAACCTCCTCCTTCTCCTTTACTTTGCTCTCATCTTTGCTCTCATCTGAAAAATCAAGGGGCATTGTTTCAACATGTTCAACCCGGAATTCTGGGAGGGATCCGGGAGTAAATTGCCATTGTGGGAGCGTGGGGAATGCTGAGTTAAGTGCAGGGGGGAGGGGGCAGTCACACTTTAAAAACCTACTGAATTCTGATTTTTGTCAAATTTTCTTCTATTTTTAGGCTAAATCACGACTAGCCATTTGCAAGTATTGGAGTAAACCGGAGTACCCAACGAAAAGCACCTCTTTACCGTGTCATTGGCAACTTTCTCTCAAGCCAAAGTCAGGATTCAGATCCAATCAGTCAGTGACAATGCCTCAAACCACTCAGCCATCAGGGCACTTTACAGTATAATGGTACTCATTTTAGCAAGTTGATCTTTTCCAGAACTTTACCTTCCTCATAGGAATTACTTGTATGGTGTACATATAATAATAATCAAAGACATAACAATCATTTGGCAAAGAAAATGGCATAAAAAATAAACTCAAAATACCTTCAAACAGGTTAAAAGTATTTCAACTTTGGCTTTGATAAAAATATGTTTATACATTAATTAATGAACTAATTTATTTATGGCTAGATATCCCAGAACTCTAAAGAGCTCTTTGGAATTGCCTTGCCTTATATCATAAACACATCCTAAATCGAAATTGATTAAAGGAATAACGTTAATCTCACTACAAAATATAATTCATTTAAATATTTTTCATATGGTTGCCTCCATTTTCTACTTGTTCTCATTAGTCACATTTGCTCCTAGAGATGACAATTCTATAAAGAGATAACTTTATGTATATGATTGAATATATTAGTACATGTAGTATGAACTTGGTACATGGATACCTTAGCAAGTGCATAATCTCTTGTAATGCATGCTTTCTCTTTCAATTAATCTTATAATTAAAGTAACATCAATTCTAACTAATAACTTAACTTGCTTTGAGATAAAAGATTAAAATAATTCAAATTAAATCACTTTGAGATATAAATAATTCAATAACCTTCATTTGCTTCACCGTTGTTTTCCGTCTTTTCCTGCTGATTTTTCCACCATTCTAGTCGTCTCTTTTCTCGAGCAGTCAGAGATTTCCCAGGCTTCGTCATTTTGTGCTGCAACATGAAAAGAAGAATTAGAAAAGAAGCCAATAAGGAAGCAAAGGTTTCCAGAGGTGAATGCCAGAAAGACCAATCAAGTTGGAATACCAAGCCTTTTCCTCACCAGTGAGCAAAATAGAGGGTGCAGCGCAGGTAAGGTTCAGAACAGGGACCTAGAAGCAGGGTCTTAGCCAGGATTTAGAAATTTTGCCCATGAGCAATATCTTGTAAAATTTTTGGGCATCCTATTTTTAAATTATTTGGATTAATAACCATATTTTTTTCCTAACAAACCATCTACTAAGACATGGCTGAAGATTAAATTGCCCTCATTGATACAACAGGCAATTTACTAAATGTAGTTATTATAAGGATTTGAAGAAGGCCGAAAAATCTTAAACATATGCAGCAATTGTGAGAATGCTGTTTTGGGCAGGCATTTTTGAAATTCTGGCTAAGACCCTGGTTCAGAAAAAATGCTCACAATGTGTTGCAGAGTATCCCTACATGCAGGCCTAAACTATTAAGTTTGAAAGCTACATTGGCAGTGTTAGCTTTGGTCAAGGACAACCGTCACAGGTTTTGTAAAATAATCAATATTATTGTCCTAGGATTATGAATAAATCAACCCTCATGTGACTGTGTCTGACGTGAGACTGATTTAAGCATGCTGACCAGTGAATGCTGCATACAAGTCTGGATAGAGTAGATCTGTGAAACTCATAAGAACTTTCAAGTGCAATATTAGCACTCAATACTTACAAGTAAAGTAGAGAGGCACCCTAAACATTTGTAGTAGATACGCACTTAGAAGTTCCTACAACTTGTAACTGAGTTGCACAGATGCTGTGAACTGGCAAGATTAGTCTGCATGCTCAAATCAGTTATGAGGCGGGTGTCTGGCGGAAGCATGGTCTTAGCCAGCAGGGCGTCTGGGTGCCTTTTTGGACACCCAAACCCTTAAAAAGAACCCTTCAGGACCAGGGGCTTAGCCGTAATGCGTCCAGCGTGTCATTTGGACACGCAGAACACTGTTTTTTGACAGTTTGGACACCCAAAATTTTATGACAGAATTTGCTGAAGATGACTTTTCTTAGAAGATAGAAGATGTAGAAGCTGTAGTGTCACTTTTATAAGACACACAAAGCAGTATCTGGCCTAAAAAAGCAAAATCTGTAAAGGTATAGGGTCTATCTTATTAGTAGTATGTTTTTTGTACCACACTTTGGACACGCAAAAGTCTATGAAACCTCTATTTGGACACCCTGTTTCCAAATATCGGCTAAGACCCTGTTCAGGACACCCAAATTTGTTAGTGTGTAATTTCTAAAAATCTCAATCTCAAGCTTATAATTGAAATTTTTCATCTCCTTATAATTCCCATGACATTGTTTAATGATATCATGCCTTATTTTGATCAATTTATACATGTTTATGGTTGAAATATGAGTATATTGTGATCCCCCTTAAAAATTTGGACACCCAAAAATTTTACAACGGCCAATTTTAGGCACCAAGTTTCCAAATCCTGGCTAGGACACTGGGCGGAAGGCATTTCTGGTATGTACCATTATTGCCTGTATTCACAATTCTGGTACACGACTACACGTATCATATCAGAATTGTTCCAAAAATTCTTGTACATGTATACACACTAGAGTTGTCTGTAAGGAATAATTCTGGTACTCCCAGAATTACAAAATTCTCTGAACAATTCTGGTAGTAACAGAATTTAAGTACAAGATTACTGCACACATATACGCCTCTGTTCACTGTCAATTGCGGTTGTATGGTAATTGGCCCCTCGCTGCATCTCCCTGGTACTGTTCACCTCTCTCAGTCATATTGAATTAATCATTATTTATTGATATTCTTGACTTTAAAATTAAAGCGCAAGCTTTAAATGATTCCCTTAAGGCACTATTCCGACCAGTACATGTGATACCCGTTTTAAACTACGTGTAAATAAGTATAGATATGAGGTACCAAAATAAAATATTTGCAAACTAGTCATCGGAATCCCTACTTGCTTCAAGAAGTTGAAGCATGCATGAGACACGACATACACGCACCTGTTTCATGGGCGCAGCCATTTTGAAAATGCGCCTCCTTGCGAGACATATATACACTATTTATTTTTAAAGTTCGTCGTAAATACATAGCAGATACGTTTCTTCAACACAAGAAATAGGTATATATATTTCTGAAAACATCAATAGGAAAAAATAATGACGATTCGTGTCATATGGTTTACTTCCGTTTGTGACGTCATTGTCATAGAGGTATGGACATGTTTCACAACACTGGATTGACCAAGATCATGAATTGAGAGTATTTCAATCATAATCAATTTGTGTCCATACATTTCAATCTCCTAACGAAAATTTATCCAACCTGAATAAAGGTAAGTACACTGAAGTACTGTCAAGACTATTTTAAAGTCGTATTTTCATTGATTTCTTGTAACTTCTGGGAGGGAGTGGGCAGTGTCAGTGAGGAAATGCCAAATGGCAAATGGTTATATATTCATGTTGACCACAACATTGCCATTGGAGAGATCTCCCATGCTGACATCGAGTACAGAAATCATCTCTGAATGCCTCTAATTCTTAAGGAAATTAGATAATGGAGATTTCGGCCCTTTGCCAGAGGGGGGAAAAACTTCAAACTGTGTAAGTGTGTATGTTTTTAAAACTAAATTAACCCATCCAATCCATTCCTGAAAATCTTGACCACTGGTGCAAATGAATAGCCGAGACATAGCCAGCAGGTTGTTTAGGTGTCTTTTTGGCACCCTGGACCACAAAAAGACATATATTTTTTAGGGGAGGGGGGGGGGGGGGGGGCGGGAGGAAAGACACCTTATCTTTTTGTCAGAATTTCTTGAAATTATTAATAATAAGGCCTAAAAAAAAAAAAGATGTTCGTTTCCTATTACCCTACCTACCCTAATTTTTGGCCCCTACCCTAATCTTTTTATTGCCCAAAATACTTTTTTTTTTAAAAGCAAGGTTAAAGTTTCTAATTGCTTCATATTCCATGCATGGCATCCAAAAGAAATTGGAAAAAGAAAGAAGAAAACATCAAATATCAGCATATGATACTAGTTCAGTCAACTTCAGTGGATTTAAATATATCTAGATACCCCACTACTTTAAATGTTGCTATTTTGCTTTACATCTACATCTAATACAGCATGGAGAAGAGAAAAAAATAAATAATGAAATAAAATAAATTCCCTACCTACCTACCCTATTTTTTTCTAGCATGTAAAATTAGGAAACGAACATATGTTTTGTTTAGGCCTAAGTAGATATTTAGAAAAAGTTTTATTCTTAAATGGTAACTAGAATATTTGTTGAAGAAATAAATCATATAATTACTTGATTTGTCAATGTACATGTATATATGGTCAGTACACATATATGCCATTTCTTTTTTAGTGAGGGGGTTTGGACATGATACTTATAGATCTTCTTGAAACCCCAATTTGGACACCCTGTTATGAAAATCCTGGCTATGACCTCAATGCAGGGGCTTAGCCAGGACCCGTCCTGCCTGTCTTTTGGACAGGTAGTTTCCTAAAAACCTCCTGTTTGGACAGGCAAAAACTTTTATGAAGATTTTTCAATTTTGAATTTTGGGGTGTAATAACCAAATATTTTCCTAACAAACCATCTTCTAGGACATAGCTGAATAGTGATGTGTAAATTGTCTCTTTCAACACACTAAGCTATTAGATATAGCTGGTATAAGGATTTAAAGTAGATAAGTAGCTAAATCTGGACGGGCAGAAATTTTGAAATGCTGTTAATTAGACAGGCATTTTTGAAATGCTGGCTAAGACCCTGCCTCAATGGCTATTATATAGCATGGTTGACTGATAAAAATTTATCATACAACTCTGTAAAAATAACACAAAATCATGTGTTCTTATGGTTGTCGAGGCATGATTTGATCCAGGCTCAGTGAACTGGGACCACTTTAAAACACAGTAATTAATGTTCAGCTTCTCACTGAAAATCGTGTTTAATCCCAGCCATGTTATTGCCATAGCAATGCGCTTATTGCGCTATATTTCTTTTAAAAGAGTACTTGAAAATTCAGCATATAAATACTGCTTAATTTATATTTTCTGAAAAATGCACATAAATACTGTTGAATATGGTTAATATCTAAGTCACAGGTGTCTGCCCTAATCTGAAAAACTTGAGAAACAAAAACAAATAAAAGGTATGTTTTCTTGGGAAATTTCTCAGTAAATACTCATTGTATGTACTAGGGCTGAGCTCGATAGGCACGACACCGATGGATCGGCAAAGTCGTTAGATGGATGTTCAACATGAGAGGACATCGATTGCCGAACTGGATACGGCCCCCCTACCTCCATTGTTTTCCCTACCCCCAAATTACAAAAGAGCCTACCCTATTCTTTAAAAAGACCGCGGCGCTGAGCCGACCACAGACGGCTGCCATTGAAACTGCACTACGATAGGTACTATCGCGCGCTGTAGTACTTGGAAAAGTGTGGAGAGGGCCACGCAATGTATGTTACATGGTGCTGGTCAGGCCCCCACCACACTTTTCCTAGCACTACCGCACGCGACAGAATCGAATCTAGAAAATCGACATCGAGAAAAATTAGGCAATTAATCGGATCGCAAAAAAATGGCTGATGAGCACAGCCCTAGTATACATATTCAAGCAGGCTCCTAGCCAGGATCTAGAAACTGGGTGCTCAAATTGACTTTTTTCTTTGAAAAATATTTGGGCATATATTTTTCATGGACGATAACATTTATATGAATTCAGAGAACAATCATACATGTATGCATATTTATTGAGACAGGGTACAACATCTAAGGTTATGAAACATCATACGAAATACAGGGAGTTAAATATATATTCTTGAAAGTATTTACCCAAAATTAGGTTTTTAAGTAGTCCTCAAGTGCCCTGTAAAAAATTGGGTGTCCTGATAAATTTATTTAATGGTATTTTTTTTTACTGAGGGTTTGGATGACCAAATGACACCCGGACATCCTGTTGGCTTACATCCAGTGGATATAATAGGTGGTGATGAGTGATTTCTATCCAGGATTTTGATGTCCGAATGAAACCCTGACACCACTATCCATTAGAGAGCTCTGTAGCCCTGGTTGAGACTTAGTGAACATTATGGTATATACATTGGTGTTCTGGTATCTAAATTTCCTTTGATTTGACATGGATTCCATCATCCATGTCGAGATGTTTTTGCGTTGACTGCCCAAGCCAAGATTGTTTCAACTTGGTTTGTTGTCATAGGGGAAAACATCATAAACACTGAACATTCAAAACACCACAACATCTACACCATGACTATATAAACTTTAACCCTTGTGCTGCTAGTGGCTAATTTTGCCAATACAAAATGATGCCAATAAAGCTGAAAAATGACTAAAACCCTGACACATGGCTACTAATCTGAGAGTACTCAGTGAGAGCTAACCAATTAATACCAACATGGCAGGGTTTAGATAGTTTTCTTTTTTTTTTTTCATTTTTGAGCCTTGGAAGAAAGAAGCCTCAGCATTGGAAGGGTTAAAGTATGTCATCTTGTTTAAGTAGCCGTGTAAGGCTTCTGAAAGGTCATAAATTTGGTTTGTTCTTGTAAATTTATTTGGATAGATCTTCCTTTTAGTTCAAAAAATTAATATTCTCTTTTTGATTTGCAGAATTTTTTGTTGAATATTCAATTGCGTGTCAAACATGTTCAACTACTACATTAAGATGCAGGCCACAGTGTTACAAATAATTTACATTATAAATATTTTGTTATGAAAATAAGTAGAAGCATCACCTGTAAGAGATAACCCTTTGTTACAGAAAAGCATAACTTTATTATCTGCATTAAGAGCTCTCAATACTCTTGGAGGTGTATGGCATGGCCTTACATGTAAACATCTATGGGTCCAAAATGTTTGATTTGGCCAGTACCCTCAGACAATGATGATCATTATATTAATGATAATAATAATAACAATAATAATGATGATAATAATAATGATAATAATAATAATAATAATAATAATGATGATGATATAATATTAATTTAATAATGATAATGATTATAATGATAATTATTTACTAATGATATGATTATAGTTACAATTTATAATGGTAGTGATAAATAATGATTATAGTTATGATAATGATAAATAATGATGATATATTATAATAATAAAAATAGCAATATTTACTAAGAACTAATAATAATGAGGAGTAAGAATCATATGCTATCATAACATGCCAACCTGCTTTAAATAGAACTGGCTTTTGTGTAAAATTGATTGAACCAACATCATGAGGTTGCATCTTGACACAGCAGTGTTTGACACAGCAGTGTCGCCATGGAGATGTTGTTGACAACCCAATGAGAGTGGCATATTGGCATTCAGGAACTCTGTCCATGACCACTCTTTGGGTATTTATTTTAAGGCAGTTCCACACGGCCGGCATTGATTTATCTCTGTCAGGGGGAGTCTGGACATAGCAGAGGTCTGACCTAAGGACTGACCTAATATTTTAACCTTTTCTAGGCTGACTGCTGCTCAAGGCTACTTCTGTCCAAATCAGGATGCAATGATTTTTAAAAACCATCTAAAACCTGTCACATGTGTTGGTTTTCATTGGATAGCTCTCTCTCTCTCTCTCTCTCTCTCTCTCTCTCTCTCTCTCTCTCTCTCTCTCTCTCTCTCTCTCTCTCTCTCTCTCTCTCTCTCTCTCTCTCTCTCTCTCTCTCTCTCTCTCTCTCTCTCTCTCTCTCTCTCTCTCTCTCTCTCTCTCTCTCTCTCTCTCTCTCTCTGAGTACTCTCAGATGAGTACCCACATGTCAGGGTTTCAGTCATTTTTTCCATCTTTTTTGTGTCATTTTGTATTTGCAAAACAAGCCATCAGCAGCATAAGGGTTAAGCCTATGGCTACTGTAAGGAAAGTGTGCCTTTGTTTCATATTGCCCTATTTACAAAATTTCAAATTATGTCATTTTCAACATTTTGTTTTAAATATTCATGATTAATCCTTAATACTGTATATAGATCTCCAGATGATTAATATCTCTTTCTTACATGACTTAGTCTAGATTAGAAAAAAAGAACAATCAGGCTTTTAGCCAGGATTTAGAAATTGGGCATCCACCTTTTCAAGGGAGACTCAGATTCCAACCATAAACATGTATATCTACTTAGATTGAAATACGGCATTATAATTATCCTTTTAAAACCATATCAAGGGAATTGTGTTGAGGTGAAAAAATCATCTATATGCTTGAGATTGACATTTCTAGAAATTCCTCTCAAAGAACTGGATGTCCTTAGGGTGATTGCTGATGGTTTTGGTGTCCAAGTGACGCCCAGATGCCCTGCTAGCTATGACTATGCACCGGATACCAAGCAATGGCCAATCGCTTTATCCGCCCTAGCTGGTCCTACCATGGAGGTTAACAAGTAATGTTAGATAAGGGGCTGACATTGACTGATCTATGCCAAGTTTTCTGGACATAGCAGAGGCACATTCCAGGGACTGATCTGATAAGCCTACAGCTACTTTAAGTGAAGGTAGCCACGGTTTTCTGTTGTGAAATGAAGGAATTTTCTACATTTGCCCCTTTTTTCAACTCATTCATGCCTGCAGCAATCAGGTGGTGTCTGTTTTAATACTATATAAATTTAAAAGCATCAGAAGGATCCAGGTATATACATTTCTTATGGAACTAGGCAATAAGTGGTTATAAAATCAGAAATGATGTTTCTTAGCATAAAGAAAGTTATACATACTGGTGTGCTTTATTCGTGATAACAGAGATCATCTTAGAATGAAAGACTAAGTATTTACTGTCGATTGGCAGGAATTTGATTAAGAGTTACAACAAGTATATTTATTTACTACTACTGTAACTAGGGAAAGTCTGAGCAGAGAAGTTACCTTCCTTGACTCATGAAAGTTTTGCATTTTCACTTGCCCAGGGCATTAAGCATACCCTGCAATCTAATATCATAAATATTTGACAACAAAATCTAAACTGAAGATTGTGCTGCCATCTATAGTTAAGTAGTGATGTTATAGGTCTACATATCCTCTACCCTGACCAGAGAAATAGATAGCCCAGATTTTAGATTGTCATGTATTTTGTCTGTCTGCGAATTACTTCTGTTACCAGGCACCAAGTCATGGTCTTAGCCAGCAGGGCGTCTGGGTGTCTTTTTGAACACCCAAACCCTCAAAAAGCACCCATCAGGACACCCAAAATATTTTGTGAGGAATTTCGTAAATGTCAATCTCAAGCATAATAATTAAATTTTTTCATTTCCATATTATTCCAATGACATTGTATAAGGATATCATCCCTTATTTTGATCAATTTATACGTATGTTTATGGTTGAAATCTGAGTATACATATTGTGTACCTCCTTTAAAATTTGGATGCCCAAAGATTACTACATCTTAATTTATCTCCTGGTAGGACCGTGGGAGGACCTTTAATGGTGCCATCTATGGACACTTGCCAGTACTCCACTATGCCACATTAGTTGTTGTTGCTCAACTCAGAAGGGAATTCAAAATTCTCAGTGTCTTGGAGCCCAGTCCAGAGCACTCTCTTTATCTGCCCAGGGTGCCCAGTATAGCTGTGGTTATGTAAGGCATGATCCCTGCTGCACCCTGCTAAGCCTGGCTGACAGACTGAGTTAGGTTTAATGCCATGCCGCCACCACTACTGGAGTACTTACTGTGTAGGTGTGATGTCTCTCTCAACCTATTATATATGGATGCTTAGTTTTCAGAAGTTGAAGTTTGAAACTTAGACTACTTGTTACAGACTACATCTCAAGTGTGTCCCCCTTGTGGATTTATTTAGAACTGAACCTGGAGTGAAATTAACTCAGGTCAGATCATAGCTCACGTGAGCGTTTATGGGCGCCATCTATAGTCAGATGTTAATAACTGCCCAAACAATGCTCCCAACTTAACCTTAACAAACATAAGTAGAAGAAAATAGAAATGTCCGTGCGCTCGATTCTAGTGAGGGCGCTGCGACTTTACTTGCATCTTGGCTCCTGTACCAACAATCCACATCAATCGGCAGTAAAGATAATTTCGATTGCTGGCTTGGCACTTTATTGTGCCAGGTTTAAAATTCGAAGCGGAGTGTCTGCTAGCTCCGTCATTTTGACAGACATCGTTTTATTTTGTTCATGAATTTTTCTCATTGGCTAGCTCCGATCATGTGATCAATGACATCACTACAATGTCCACCATTTTCCGAATGGTCTCTCTCGCCTCAGACTTTAAATTCACAAAATAAGACTTCATTTCCACTGATTTTGAAAAAAAATAACACCAGCCCGTAGTGAAATCAAGATATCATTGCATGTAAGTTTTGGACAGCGCATAAATAATTTTTGTGCACCGCCGGGTTGGTAAAATACACAACCAAGACCTGCATACGTGGAAGTCAGGGCGTAGATGTCATTAGTAACAACAGCATAAGATGTAGACATTGTCGCACTCACAGGGCTAGTCAGATCAGTGAGTCTAAGAAAGAGTCAGATAATATAGACTTGCAGCGAGTCTACACTCTGCTCTGTTGTTGTGGTGACCAGTAGCTGTGAGCACTGGGATGAGGTAGGTAACATGCTTTCCATGTATTAACATGCAACTAGTGCTTGGACGATAAATCGAAATATCGCCTTATTGATTGTTGCGCCACGTTAGTAGCGCTATCAATAACTCAAGGAATTATCGATAATGAACGATAATTCTTGTCCGAAATAGAAGCACATGTAATGATATGAAATTCTAAAAATGCAAGCTGACTACTCACCACAACGCCACTTCTATTACTTTGATATACCGGCGGAGCCTTCAGGTATTAAATAAACCGCCATTTTGGACTTCAAAATCACGCTGATAATCCCGCCACGAACGTGATTTTGGCCAATTTCAAAATGGCGGATGTTGTTTACCGGAAAGCATTGTCGGTATAATGAGCCATCAGGAGCGGTATGTGGGTAAATTCTGTGCCGCTCAAGTTACCAAATTATCTTTTTTTATCGATAATCTATCTTCATATGGGACGATATATCGATAGAAAAAAATCGGCCAAGTCCAAGCACTATCAGCAACTAAAGAAGTATTGCACATTTAAAAATGTCTTCATGCAGTTTTCAGGGGCTAGCAAAAGTATATCATGGCTAGTAAAAGTTATGGTAACTAGCCCTGCTGGCTGCTGGGCTTATCATTTTTTTTTTAATTGTTGAGCCCTGTCTCCAGGCAGGAAAGGGTTAAGCTTTAAGGGACAATATGGACATCTTCAATGCAACAACGATAGTAGACAGGGCAGGAAGGCTTTTCCCTTCCACATCAATGCTCGCCATACTTCTCATGAATGTGCCCGTATACAACTAAAAATGCGCCATCATCCTTATTTTGTACTTTCAGTGAGTCTCATGAAATCATTTGAAGAGTATGGGATCACAGAAAAGTATGCTAATTATATTACTGCATGTACGTGTACAAGTTGGGAGGAGGAACCTTGGCTCATAGGGTGTTGGCGTGTATGGAAAAGTTCAATGACGTCATTCATGCTGATTTATTCGCAATCATCTTTATTATGTACTTACAGCGCGCGAGTCGAGTCGCATGTCACATCTGAATGTGTGCTGTGTTTACACACGGCTCCACCCTAGTCACATGTCACATGAAATCATTTGAAGAGTATGTGATCACAGAATACTATGCTAACAATATGACTACATGTACAAATGGATATTAGCTTAGGTTGGGCCTTGGAGGGGGAGGAGGGATTGGCCTATACGGAGCAGGTACTTAGCCAGGACTCGTCCAGCCTGTTTTTAGGACAGACAGTTTCCTGAAATCCTCCTTATTAGACAGGCTAAATTTTCTATTAAGAATTGTTACCATTGGGTATCTATAGGATGGGTCCGGGATACTTGAATTAGGCCTTCAATTTTGAATTTTTGGGGGTAATAATCAAATATTTTCCTAACAAACCATTTTTTAGGACATAGCTGAAGTGTAAAATGCCTTTTTCGACACAATAGGCTATTATATATTGTTGGTATATAGGATTTAGACATGCATATAAAGGTTTTAGAGTAGAATAGAGGCTATAGATACTAAATCTGGACATGCAAAAAGTTTGGAATTGCTGTTAAAGGGTCATTCCGTGGTAGTGTGCATTGTGTCGGATACGACAATTACACACTTGAAATTTATATTTTTCAGAGGAAAACAGGTATATTGATGACTTAACTTTATAATAATGTCTATAAAGGACTTACCAAACATGTGCTATTGTTTCATAATTTTTTTCTCTCAAAAAATGTAATTTATGAGGAAAATAAAATTGTGTCGGATACGACGAGCTTGCGACGCAGGTTTTCTCAACTTTGGACAAATACCAAAATCTCTGTTCTGTTCATGGGAGTTCCACTACAAGACATGTCTAGGTATCATCTCAAAAGGGTTTTGAACATGAGTCATGAACAATTTTCTTAAAAAAGATTTTGTTTGGCAGTTTTGTGAGAGGATTCTAAAAAAAGGTTGTTGTGTCGGATACGACAAGCTAGGCTGTGACGGATACGACACTTTTGTCCACTACCTTAAATCAATATAAAAACAATTATATTTGTCATCAGATCAATACCAGAACTGAAACAAACCAAGGATGTACTATGTTGAAAAGTTTGACTTGCATGAAATACTTATATGAGTCTAGTAGGGAGCTTTTTTAGATCATTTTGGAACGTGTTACACATGACACTACCCAAAATATATCATTTTTTCTGATTTTTAACAATGTACAATTGCTCCAAGTCAACAATTTATTAAAACTCACAATAATTAGATACTTTATATTCCTGGCCATACAGACGTCTTGCATATTGGAAAAATTGCATTGAAATATTAAGAAATATAGAATTTCGTAAAATGTCAATCTCAAGCATAATAATTAAATTTTTTCATTTCCATATTATTCCAATGACATTGTATAAGGATATCATCCCTTATTTTGATCAATTTATACGTATGTTTATGGTTGAAATCTGAGTATACATATTGTGTACCTCCTTTAAAATTTGGATGCCCAAAGATACTACATCTTAATTTATCTCCTGGTAGGACCGTGGGAGGACCTTTAATGGTGCCATCTATGGACACTTGCCAGTACTCCACTATGCCACATTAGTTGTTGTTGCTCAACTCAGAAGGGAATTCAAAATTCTCAGTGTCTTGGAGCCCAGTCCAGAGCACTCTCTTTATCTGCCCAGGGTGCCCAGTATAGCTGTGGTTATGTAAGGCATGATCCCTGCTGCACCCTGCTAAGCCTGGCTGACAGACTGAGTTAGGTTTAATGCCATGCCGCCACCACTACTGGAGTACTTACTGTGTAGGTGTGATGTCTCTCTCAACCTATTATATATGGATGCTTAGTTTTCAGAAGTTGAAGTTTGAAACTTAGACTACTTGTTACAGACTACATCTCAAGTGTGTCCCCCTTGTGGATTTATTTAGAACTGAACCTGGAGTGAAATTAACTCAGGTCAGATCATAGCTCACGTGAGCGTTTATGGGCGCCATCTATAGTCAGATGTTAATAACTGCCCAAACAATGCTCCCAACTTAACCTTAACAAACATAAGTAGAAGAAAATAGAAATGTCCGTGCGCTCGATTCTAGTGAGGGCGCTGCGACTTTACTTGCATCTTGGCTCCTGTACCAACAATCCACATCAATCGGCAGTAAAGATAATTTCGATTGCTGGCTTGGCACTTTATTGTGCCAGGTTTAAAATTCGAAGCGGAGTGTCTGCTAGCTCCGTCATTTTGACAGACATCGTTTTATTTTGTTCATGAATTTTTCTCATTGGCTAGCTCCGATCATGTGATCAATGACATCACTACAATGTCCACCATTTTCCGAATGGTCTCTCTCGCCTCAGACTTTAAATTCACAAAATAAGACTTCATTTCCACTGATTTTGAAAAAAAATAACACCAGCCCGTAGTGAAATCAAGATATCATTGCATGTAAGTTTTGGACAGCGCATAAATAATTTTTGTGCACCGCCGGGTTGGTAAAATACACAACCAAGACCTGCATACGTGGAAGTCAGGGCGTAGATGTCATTAGTAACAACAGCATAAGATGTAGACATTGTCGCACTCACAGGGCTAGTCAGATCAGTGAGTCTAAGAAAGAGTCAGATAATATAGACTTGCAGCGAGTCTACACTCTGCTCTGTTGTTGTGGTGACCAGTAGCTGTGAGCACTGGGATGAGGTAGGTAACATGCTTTCCATGTATTAACATGCAACTAGTGCTTGGACGATAAATCGAAATATCGCCTTATTGATTGTTGCGCCACGTTAGTAGCGCTATCAATAACTCAAGGAATTATCGATAATGAACGATAATTCTTGTCCGAAATAGAAGCACATGTAATGATATGAAATTCTAAAAATGCAAGCTGACTACTCACCACAACGCCACTTCTATTACTTTGATATACCGGCGGAGCCTTCAGGTATTAAATAAACCGCCATTTTGGACTTCAAAATCACGCTGATAATCCCGCCACGAACGTGATTTTGGCCAATTTCAAAATGGCGGATGTTGTTTACCGGAAAGCATTGTCGGTATAATGAGCCATCAGGAGCGGTATGTGGGTAAATTCTGTGCCGCTCAAGTTACCAAATTATCTTTTTTTATCGATAATCTATCTTCATATGGGACGATATATCGATAGAAAAAAATCGGCCAAGTCCAAGCACTATCAGCAACTAAAGAAGTATTGCACATTTAAAAATGTCTTCATGCAGTTTTCAGGGGCTAGCAAAAGTATATCATGGCTAGTAAAAGTTATGGTAACTAGCCCTGCTGGCTGCTGGGCTTATCATTTTTTTTTTAATTGTTGAGCCCTGTCTCCAGGCAGGAAAGGGTTAAGCTTTAAGGGACAATATGGACATCTTCAATGCAACAACGATAGTAGACAGGGCAGGAAGGCTTTTCCCTTCCACATCAATGCTCGCCATACTTCTCATGAATGTGCCCGTATACAACTAAAAATGCGCCATCATCCTTATTTTGTACTTTCAGTGAGTCTCATGAAATCATTTGAAGAGTATGGGATCACAGAAAAGTATGCTAATTATATTACTGCATGTACGTGTACAAGTTGGGAGGAGGAACCTTGGCTCATAGGGAGTTGGCGTGTATGGAAAAGTTCAATGACGTCATTCATGCTGATTTATTCGCAATCATCTTTATTATGTACTTACAGCGCGCGAGTCGCATGTCACATCTGAATGTGTGCTGTGTTTACACACGGCTCCACCCTAGTCACATGTCACATGAAATCATTTGAAGAGTATGTGATCACAGAATACTATGCTAACAATATGACTACATGTACAAATGGATATTAGCTTAGGTTGTATGGGGCGCCGTTTGTAGCATGCACACTTTTGTTGACAGAAGCAAATTTTGTCCAACAAAAGTCACTTTTGTCTGACAAAAGTAATTTTGTCTACGACAAAATTATTTTTGTCAGACAAAAGTTGATTTTGTCAGACAAAAGTTGATTTTGTCAGACAAAAGTTGATTTTGTCAGACAAAAGTTGATTTTGTCTGACAAAAGCAATTTTGTCTTGACAAAAATTGCTTCTGTCAACAAAAGTAATTTTGTCGTAGACAAAATTACTTTTGTCGAGACAAAATTTCTTTTGTGCTACACTTGGCGAGACCACTCGCCAAGTGTTACATTCAGAATTCTGTCCTAGTGTCGTGCAGCGATGGCAGGCGGCGTGCATGATCGAATAGACGAGTTGCAGCATCTCCAACGCTCGATCGAGTTGCAGTATCTCGTTCTAGATACTGCAGCCCGACCGAGATGCTTTGAAAACTTTTACATAATATTCGTTTCCTGCCTGTATTTTGAGCTTGTAAAGGCCACATCACGACTGTAAGCTTACACTACGTAGTTCTTCATTAATTTAAGGGGCCTCTATAGTCTGTCTGACTCGAGTTTGGCAATCACTTTTGCCACTTTTTTGTGACAAAACGTTCGAGTTTGCTATCCTTAAATTAATGAAGAACTACGAAGTGTAAGCTTACAGGAAACGAATATTATGTAAAAGTCTTCAAAGCATCTCGATCGGGCTGCAGTATCTAGAACGAGATACTGCAACTCGATCGAGCGTTGGAGATGCTGCAACTCGTCTATTCGATCATGCACGCCGCCTGCCATCGCTGCACGACACTAGGACAGAATTCTGAATGAAACACTTGGCCAGTGGTCTCGCCAAGTGTAGCACAAAAGAAATTTTGTCTCGACAAAAGTAATTTTGTCTACGACAAAATTACTTTTGTTGACAGAAGCAATTTTTGTCAAGACAAAATTGCTTTTGTCAGACAAAATCAACTTTTGTCTGACAAATTCAACTTTTGTCTGACAAAATCAACTTTTGTCTGACAAAATCAACTTTTGTCTGACAAAATCAACTTTTGTCTGACAAAATCAACTTTTGTCTGACAAAAATAATTTTGTCGTAGACAAAATTACTTTCGTCAGACAAAAGTGACTTTTGTTGGACAAAATTTGCTTCTGTCAACAAAAGTGTGCATGCTACAAACGGCGCCCCATAAGGTTGGGCCTTGGAGGGGGAGGAGGGATTGGCCTATACGGAGCAGGTACTTAGCCAGGACTCGTCCAGCCTGTTTTTAGGACAGACAGTTTCCTGAAATCCTCCTTATTAGACAGGCTAAATTTTCTATTAAGAATTGTTACCATTGGGTATCTATAGGATGGGTCCGGGATACTTGAATTAGGCCTTCAATTTTGAATTTTTGGGGGTAATAATCAAATATTTTCCTAACAAACCATTTTTTAGGACATAGCTGAAGTGTAAAATGCCTTTTTCGACACAATAGGCTATTATATATTGTTGGTATATAGGATTTAGACATGCATATAAAGGTTTTAGAGTAGAATAGAGGCTAAAGATACTAAATCTGGACATGCAAAAAGTTTGGAATTGCTGTTAAAGGGTCATTCCGTGGTAGTGTGCATTGTGTCGGATACGACAATTACACACTTGAAATTTATATTTTTCAGAGGAAAACAGGTATATTGATGACTTAACTTTATAATAATGTCTATAAAGGACTTACCAAACATGTGCTATTGTTTCATAATTTTTTTCTCTCAAAAAATGTAATTTATGAGGAAAATAAAATTGTGTCGGATACGACGAGCTTGCGACGCAGGTTTTCTCAACTTTGGACAAATACCAAAATCTCTGTTCTGTTCATGGGAGTTCCACTACAAGACATGTCTAGGTATCATCTCAAAAGGGTTTTGAACATGAGTCATGAACAATTTTCTTAAAAAAGATTTTGTTTGGCAGTTTTGTGAGAGGATTCTAAAAAAAGGTTGTTGTGTCGGATACGACAAGCTAGGCTGTGACGGATACGACACTTTTGTCCACTACCTTAAATCAATATAAAAACAATTATATTTGTCATCAGATCAATACCAGAACTGAAACAAACCAAGGATGTACTATGTTGAAAAGTTTGACTTGCATGAAATACTTATATGAGTCTAGTAGGGAGCTTTTTTAGATCATTTTGGAACGTGTTACACATGACACTACCATATATCATTTTTTCTGATTTTTAACAATGTACAATTGCTCCAAGTCAACAATTTATTAAAACTCACAATAATTAGATACTTTATATTCCTGGCCATACAGACGTCTTGCATATTGGAAAAATTGCATTGAAATATTAAGAAATATAACATTTAAGTAAGAAGTGCGAGGGTATACCTGTTACTGATTTCTCACTTGCTCAATGACTAAGCATGTGATGTTATTCAGCCTACCCTCTCCAATCAGATTCCTGCATTGTTTTTCATGGCAAAGTAAACATGTAATTGTTACTGACTCAGTACCATTTCTTTAAATAATTCCCCTTACATTTCAGTTGATGTGCAAAATTTCATGCTCTATCATCATTTGTTATTCTGAGAGACATACCTCATGCTGACTCAGTTTGCTGTCTGTACTTACATTAATTTATGCTACCCTGACATTAAGATTGAAAGAATCAGATTTATTACCTTAAGGTAAATACCCTGAATAACTTAAAAGCCATTCCATTATATCAATAACTATATCAATTATAACAAATGTTAAAGCCGAAAAGAAGCAGGTTGGGCTTCCGTCTAGCAGGGCTGATCAAGCTATTGCCAAATTTTGCGACAGGAGTTCAGAATCTGGCAACAGTAATATTTTCAGTTATTAACTCCTCACTAAGAGTAACTAATACTTTTCCTAGCATTCTGAGCATATAACATTAGCTTCCTCCCATACTTAAGCTAGTACCTGTGGGGCTCCAGTTAAAACAGGATGAGGATGTTGACTAGAATACACATGCTTGGTGACAGTGTCCACCAGGGACCAGTAGATACCCTGGTGTCACCGTGGTGGGGTATTCAGTATGTCTGGAAGGATAGCAAGATCCAAGAAAGGAAATAGAAACCTTCCTTGTGACTGCATTAGTTTGTAACAAGTGGATCAGATGGACGTTATCATACATGTATAAATCTCGATATAGTTGTGTTCTTCAACAAACGTTTTCTCAAATGGGTGTAAACAGGAATGTTTAATAAACGTTCCTGGTGTAAATGAGCTGTTCAGCTAATCACTTAAACATTTTGACTTAGTGCTTTTTTCTACATTTCACTGTATCAATTAAAACTTAGTTTTTTCATTGGAACAGAGAGGTGGATCAACTCAGATTAGAATCAAATCCTCATGGCTGTGGTAGAGTGAATACCCTTCTACTGTCCAAATTGCCTAGATTATCAAGGATCAATCGCACTTGGCATGCACCAGATAATTAGACAAAGGGTAACCAATTCAAATGGGAATTGATATACAAACAATGTAAATTGGAACTGAGAAATTGAGCCTGTTTCATCCCCATGGTATTGACCATGTACTTTTCAAAACGTATTTGGACTTCCCCTTGAAAAAATGTTCATCTTGATTGTTAATTGGTTGGGTATACTCAAGATATGGTGTCGTATCCGACACGTTTGTCGTATCCGACACGAATGAAAAACACCCTTTTCCCCCAAATTTTAAGCAGACCTTACACATTACATTCTGGGTTCTAATAGGGCTAGGGATAATTGAGACTTTCATGAAATGGCATTTTTTTTGATGCAGTAGTTTTGGAGAAAGATAAACTTTTTCATGTTTTTTTGTGTCGGATACGACAGCCAGTATTTGGACAAAAGCTTATTTTTACCCAAAATATTTTTTTCTTCAAAATTCATTACCATTTATTCAAACTAACTTAATTTCATGTGTCCAACCCAAAATGTAACATTTATCATGTTTTAGAATGTTTTTATTGAAGAAAAACCAATTTCGTATCCGACACATATCCAACACACACTTTCCCATTTTTCTCAATTATACCATCAATAAAGTTCACTAAACACATGTTTTTTTCATATCTAAGTCAAAAATCCAAAACTTCAGAATGTCTAGTTTTAGAATACGTATTGAATGTGTACATTATGATTTAATTTTTCACATCCATGTCGCAATTAGTGCGGAATGACCCTAAAATGGACAGGCATTTTTAGAAATTCTGGCTAAGACCCTAGTAGGCAGTTAGTGTACGGGGCTCGAAATTAGGGGGTGCCGGGAGCCCAGGGCTCCCCTGAATTCTCCTGCGGCTCCCTCAAATTTCTACAGGGAGCCCAAAGATGTACTGTTTTCTATACAGAACACCTTCAGGTTGCTTTTGAAGATGCAGTTGTGCTCCCTGAAAAAAAAGCTTTATTTCGAGCACTGATGTATATGGAAAAGTTCAATAAGGTCATTCATGCTGATTTAGCCGCAATCATCCTTATTATATGTACTTATAGCGTCATAACCGTCATTCAATTTGATTTATTTGTAATCAACCATTTATGTACTTATAGCGTCATAACTCATAACCGTCATTCATTTTGATTTTTTTGTAATCAACCATTATGTACTTATAGCGTCATAACCGTCATTCATTTTGATTTCTTTGTAATCAACCATTTATATGTACTTATAGCGTCATAACTCATAACCGTCATTCATTTTGATTTTTTTGTAATCAACCATTATGTACTTAGTGTCATAACTGTCATTCATTTTGATTTATATGTAATCAACCATTTACATGTACTTATAGCGTCATAACTTATAACCGTCATTCATTTTGATTTATCTGTAATCAACCATTACATACTTATAGTGTCATAACCGTCATTCATTTTGATTTATTTGTAATCAACCATTACATACTTATAGTGTCATAACTGTCATTCATTTTGATTTATATGTAATCAACCATTTACATGTACTTATAGTAGAGCTGCACTCACCACTCACGAACTCGAGTGGCTCGAGCCCTGGAGCAAACTCGCCGAGCTCGAGCTGAAATGTTCCAATCGTGAGCTCGTCGATGTTGGGAACACAAACGTAACACAAAGCACCTAACACACATTATCAACATACATAACTGCTTATCGTTGTCATGTCTTCTTTACAATCTCCAATGTATACATTTTAAAAGCGGTGTTGAGTATCAAAACTGACATCTGTACCTCGTCAGCACGTTTTGAAATTAAATAAACATGGCAATGTTAATAAATGTCCGCCAATAAATATCTATTTCTTAATAGCTGGGCTGGAAAATTAATATCTTCTTGGAAAATCAGAATGTCCGTGAGCTCATGAGTCAAATGGATGGTGAGCTCATGAGTTGATCTCCCTCCGTGAGTGCAGCTCTAACTTATAGCATCATAACTCATAACCTTCATTCATTTTGATTTTTTTGTAATCAACCATTATGTACTTATAGTGTCATAACCGTCATTCATTTTGATTTCTTTGTAATCAACCATGATGTACTTATAGCGTCATAACCGTCATTCATTTTGATTTATTTGTAATCAACCATTTATATGTACTTATAGCGTCATAACTCATAACCGTCATTCATTTTGATTTTTTTGTAATCAACCATTATGTACTTATAGCGTCATTCATTTTGTTTTAATCACAAACATCCTTATTACAGTATGTACTTACAGCGAGTCACATGTCATATGAAATCAATTTAAGAGTATTGGATCACAGAAAACCATGCTAATAATATGACTGCTGGTACATGTACATATCCATGGATATTAGCTTAGGTTGGACCTTGATGGGGGAGGGGCCGCGGGTTGCTATTATCAAGCTCAACATATACATATGGAAAAGCGCAATGAGGTTAAATTCAAGCTGATTTATTCGAAATCTGATTAAATCATTTACATCCAGTAATCCAGTATTGGGGCGTCAGGCCTCAACGCAAACTCAAAATGGTACTGTCCCAGTAGGACCAGTTACACCGAGGATCTACTGGTCCTGCAGAAATTTTGCTGGTCCTACAAATATTTCTTACACATAAAAAAGAAAAAAACATTGCATACAATTCATAGACAATTATTTTTTATTTATTATATCTTCATTTTTTTCAAAAACATTTGGCATATTCTTGAGGGGAAACTTGTCAATAAGAATGCCCCCAAATTTTACTGGCCCTGTAGGACCAGTCGAAGTCTTTTTTTACCTGCCCGAAATCATTTTGGGGAATTTTTGCTGGCCTGGGGCCATAGGACCACTATTAGCGTCGAGCCCTGGGTGTACATATACATTCTTCGAACAACTCTTATTCAAACTCCTGGTGGCAGCAACATTAACCCATCCACACCAGGGACTTAGCCAGGATTTGGATAGTAGGGTGTCCAAAATGTGCTTTGGAGGAGACAGGGTGTCCTGGCAATCGAACGCAGCGCGTTCGCTGCGGTCGCTCAGAGAGCGACCGCCCTTTGCGGCCGGGGGTCTGGGGCCCGCTCAAGGGCCCCAGAAGCCAGAGGGTCTAGGTGCTCTGAAATGCATTCTCTGGCTTTTCCTGGCACTTATTTTCATTATTTTACATATTGAAATGTATGTTTTTTCAGTGTGAATTATACATTTCATAGATATTTTCCCAGGTATGTCAAATCCTGTTGGTGATCTACAAACCATGATGACCAGAAATAAGGCAAATGTTCAACCTTTTGCTAATATGAATGTAATACAAAGGCATAATTGTTCATTTTATAGTTTAGTGTATGCTCCTTTATTTGAACATATCTCATTTGTCACTTGCACATATTTCACCTCAAATAACCCTTTGCTGTCTTTGTATTTTGCAGGTACTGTGTAGCTCCCACTCTCCGTAGATCCACCCAATAGTACTGCACCCTACTACTGCACCCTGTGTAGCATTTTAGTGTAAATGTTTGTATATATGTGACATTACATAAAGTGATGCCTGTGTCTGTCTTATGTACGTCTAGTTTCTGTTGAATGAGTGACATGATATAGGTGCACAATAATTTAATAATTTTGTGTTCTGTGTTACATGTGTGTTTACTTCATTTGTTGTTCAATAAGTCCCTATAGTAGGATAGTGAGTCAGGTGCGAAAATCACATTCAAATGATATAAAAAGTTGTCAGTCCCGAAATTGTTAGGATACTGTACTCCCTAAAAGGTGAGTGACAGTTGGACCAGCAGCATACACGGTAAGTGCAATGGAAATAAATCATACTGAGGTACACTCAACAGCGTCTGTGTCCTCAGAGGGCCCTTAAGAATAGGACTGGTTTGGTGAAGTAAAGTGCCATAAACAGTAAAGCTCTGTGATATGGTGAGTCATAGGCATAATAAAAGCATAGTAACTTAGATAGGATATATAGATATTATTAGACTATAGTCAAAGAAATTAGCCATACATTGTATAGGCCAAAACTAGAAAAATTGTCAAAATCTGACATCATGTTGAGAGGGTAATTTTCAATGTCTTCCTCATTTTAAGAGCTTTCAGGCAATACATGTATATAATAATTGCAGGATATAGGAAAAACAGAGTCTAAGGAATTACGCCCCCACTTCATTTGCAATGCAGGAAAACACCTAGCTAGCTGCGAGTCCAATAGATATTATAGCAGTAGGAGAAATCCCAGACAATTGTAAAATATACATGTAGGCCTAGCTATCATCAATAAAAAAAAGTAGTTGATTTTGACTTATGTTCAGAAAGCACTCAAAGCAGTAATAGTAATCATGTTAACAGGGGTAAATGTCTGGGTCAAAAATAACTAAGTTTTTTAACATGAAAAAAAAATTGGGCAGAACTCCGGTGTGAGTGACAGTAATCTCGTTCATAAGAATGAGATCCCATCACGTGTTAAGTTCATCCCCCCAATTCCCGCCACCTCTATTGTAGGACAGGGATAATAAACATGCATTAATTGTAACTTAAACCCATGTTAGGTACAGAAAATCTATAGACCCCCCAGGTGGCATCCCAGGTTAGTGATATATTAAATAAGCTTACCTTTTGTCCTGTTCCAGATGACTGGGTAAGGCTTGAAGAACATTGTCAGATTGAGTCTCTTGTTTTGAAAATGTGAACACCATGAATCGCATTCGCTAATGCCACTATTTGCTCATGTCTGACAAACACACTAGGGTCTATACATTACATACTCAAAAGGCAAATTAAGTGACTAAAATGTTGACTCCGTTGTTTGGGCTTATTTATGGCTGATACTCATGACCCCTGTTACTCAACTTACTGTGGCTTCAGACCGGGCCCGCCGCCGGAGCACTATCTGACTATGTCAATATACTCAATTATCGCTCAAAGTATGCCTATGCTAAGAGACAGGAGTATGATCCCTTATCTCTCCCAAGAGGGTTTTAAACGGAAATTGCCGGCAAAGCAGTGTGGCGATCTTATCTTTAATGTGCTCTCTTGGGGATCGAACCACTCCACATGTAAACAATGTTCAGGCCTTCTCATGCTTTTACGGCAGCTAGCAGCGTGGGTGGTTTGGGAGCAGCCGCCATTTGGTAATAACCTCTCATTTCCTCCCCGTCTTTGAGAGTTACGTTTTGGCTAGGGTTAGCCCGCCTTTTATGGGCTTTTAGGAGGAGTACCCGCCAACCATTACATCGTAATTCAACCACTCTGCCCGCCAAAATGACGGGTGGACGGGCCTCTGAAATGACCCTTGATCCACACTCAGAGTTCCATTAGAAAGTACCGTCTGCTACTCTCATAATAACTTGGGCATAAAGCAAAAGTTCACAAACTATTTGAAGTAGAGTTGTTGCTTGACTTCTGATGAACATTACTTTTTCAAATATTTTCAAAAAAATGCTTAGGTCACAAAAGTATCATCAAAATTGTCAGGCCTGTTTTGGCTGCTCTATGTGTGAATGGGTTAATGGTGGCAGCAACCAAAAGCAGGCTGAAAATTTTGATTAAAATGTTTAAGGGAAAAGCATTGTTAGAAAAATATCTGGAGGAGAAATTGTTAATAAGAACACAACCCACTGCACTCCTTCAAATGTTTTGAAGAATACAATCAAAGAAAACTACTAAGCAAGAAAAGATTAACTCTTCCTTCCCATGCAGAGTTTATCTGGATTTGTGGAAATAATCTGGTTATAAATATATACAGCACTCGCTTTAATGTTATTTCAAGTAAAGTTGAGAATGTTGAGTTGAGTTAGGATTAGGCCTAAAAAAAGTTACCCTAACAAGTTTTTATTCAAAAAAATCCCTACCCTAAAGTTTTTTCAGCCATCTTGTCTGCCAATCATCAAAAAATATGCATAAAACACACGCTTTTGAACAAAAAAATAACCAAAAAGGTTTTTCCGACCTACTTACCCTATTTTTTAAAACCTTTACAGGAAACTAACACTTTTTCGAGGCCTTGACATTTCTTCTCAATTTTTTTCTTAAAATGCTTCCATGATAAAGATCAAGGCTCAAAATAAGCTCGAGGCTCCTTTAAATTCTCATGAGCTCTCTAAAATTTCTGCAGGGAGCCCAAACATGTACTGTTTTCCATACACAACACCTTTTATGAGTAGCTTTTTTGAAGATGCAATTGGGCTCCCTGAAAAAAACTTTTAATTTCAAGCCCTTCAGCTACAGACATGAATTGGTCAGCCTACACACACATGTAGTATGTATGCTGCTGTATTATCTCATGTTGTGTTTGAACACCTATTTCCTGGTGAATGACCTACATTAGCTAACATAGTCCCACCCTGATACCACCCTGCTCATAGTTACTACTATATGGCACACAGCTATATACTAGGGATAGCCTAGAATTGAGGCTGTTATATGTATATATATTACGCTTATACTTTTTACCATACAACAAGTGTCTTAAGTTATAAATGTCTTAAGGTTTGTTGATATTTTTAGCTCTTGGTGTAGGCAGCTTATGATATTGATACTGATATTACAGTGAATTTACTGTAATAATGCCTTGCTGGCTAAGACCATGGACTGTCCATGGTGTAATGCGTCCCAGAATATCTTTTAGTAGCAACCCGTCCTCATGTAACAACCTTATTGTCCAGCTATGCATAGAAAGGAAGGTTAACTTTTCATGGACCAGGAAGAAAGTCTGTGTTACAAGTGTTCTAAGAAACTGGGATGAGTTCTAAGAAGAAGGTGAATCCAGGTTAACTACTGGTTAACTAACCCTTCCATTGCTGAGGCTACGTTTGTCCAAAGCACAAGGACGCAAAGATTTTAGAAAATCATCTAAACCCTGTCATATTGGTATTCATTTGATAGCTCTCGCTGAGTATTCTCAGATGATTACCCATGTGCCAGGGGTTCAGTCATTTTGTAGGTTTTTTGCATCATTTTGTATTGGGCAAATTGGCCACCAGCAGCATAAGGGTGATTGAAATCCGATATTTTGTTGAGCGGTACATTTCCCCACCCTTACTCAAGTATATATTATTCATCGTCGATCAATAGAAAGCTCGTCATGGGCAATCTATTTTTAGAACGGCTGACTTCATGCGCGATAAACATCCTTTAAGACTGCATACAGTTTATTGATCAAATAATGTTATTGATGCTTGAATTCATATTCCCTCGGTTTTGATAAATGATGTCCTGAATTTAGATAGCGAAATTAGAACAAAGGTATATGAATAAACTTCTCTTAAAATAATTAGCCTCTCTGAATATGGAGTGCACAAATGTTCTGAAAACTTAGAGCAACTATTACAGTGGAAACTAACATTTAAAGCAGTGTCTTAGCAAGGATTTAGAAACTGGGTGCCTACAATTGGCAGAACTTTGTAAAAAAAGTTTCTGCGTCAAAATTTTAAAGGGGGAGCAAAATATACTCATATTTTACTCAGCCATAAACATGTAAAGAATCTTCGAAATACTTAAGGCATAATATCATTGAACAATGTCATGGGAATTATAAGGAGATGAAAAAATTAATTAAAAGATTGAGATTGAGATTTTTAGAACAGGCTGGACAGGTTCTGGTGAAGTCCCTGTCTACTATTCTGAAACATATGAGAAATACTTTAGCCATCTACAGGGTCTGACGCTTAGATTTTTGGCTAGGGGCCGGAAAAGGTCTTTTGATAAAAAATAGTGGTCAAAACAGGATTTCTGGTTAATATACATACTATTTTGGGCCCCTAGTCTGAAAAATCTAGGGGCCCACAGCAAAATCAAGAGCTCCTGGAAAAGTCGAACCCTGATCTAGGGTTCGGCCCTCAAATAAAAAGTAATAAATCGAGCACTCGGGCGAATCAAGGAAGTTTCATGTATACAGGTGCTCAATAAACAATACAACAAACAGAGGTGATCAATATCTACCAAGGTCCACTGTACATACAGGTATTGACTGCATAGCAGTGCATACTACACATGTTTTGTTAATAAAACATTTTCGTCATTCTTTTCAGAAACGACCATTGACTGGTAGATCATCGTACAGACCACCATGTCTAATCAACCCCCTCCACCCACATACAACAGTGCCTTTATGTACCCAGAAGCACAACCGGGTGCATACCCCCCTCCAGGGGGCGCCCCGTACCCACCACCAGGAGGCGCCCCTTACCCTCCACCAGGGGGTGCTGCATACCCACCACAAGGGGGTGCTGGGTACCCACCACAAGGGGGTGCTGCGTACCCGCCACAAGGGGGTGCTGGATACCCGCCACAAGGGGGTGCTGGATACCCGCCACCAGGGGGATACCCTCCCCAGCAAGGAGGTAAGAAACCCTTTATGTAAAGATAACTGGTTATCTACGTATCGAAAATAAAAGGTGTGTTTCAACTTTCAGGTGTGCACATTTAGTTATATCAATATAGATATCAATATATATTTATATATATATATATATATATATATATATATATATATACATATATATATATATATATATATATATATATATATATATATATATATATATAACTGGTGAAAACATCTTCATCATTATCAGTTAACTAGTCTTCGACAGGAAAACATGTTTTCTTTCTGATTGTTATCAAAAGATAAACTTTCCATATTATTTACCTATTCATTCAGCCTGTTATCTGAAGCACACTTTTATTGATCCGGCCTAACCATAGTTGATTTTAGCTTCTTTGGCTATTTGCCAGATACGTCATTTAACTATTTGTTTACCATTAATGTATTGAAGTAAGTTGGTTATTTTGTTTAGAGCTGAAACTAACACTGTTCTCTTAGTTTATGCTAGTGGTTGTAGTGATATCTTTCCTAATTATGGTCTTGTAGTACTTACTTTCCTATTAGCATACGAACCATACACACATTACACAGTCATTGATAGTATGTACAAGCAATGCCCGGTTAACTTTAAGTTACTAGGTATTAAGCATGGGATGCAGAACTGTAAATCATTGAATTTTTGTCAATTTTAGAATATTACATCATGAATATGTTCAATACCAGTTATTAATGTATACTTATTTGTTTGAAAATGAACTAACATTATCTCCCTGCAGAAATTTGAGGGAGCCGCATGAGATTTCAAGGGACTGGGCTTCCCAGCTCCAGTTTATTTCAAGCCCTGTATTAAATCATGATTTATAATTAAGATACACATAAATTATCACACTATGTCCCTATATATAGGAATAATGATGTTTCCTCGTAAGTATATTTAAGCGAAAATAAATATTTTCATTTCAACTCCCTCCCTCAAATTTGATTCACAAAGAGCGTCCTGCCCATCACAGATACTTTTGGGATTTGGATCTAGAATTTCATTTATCATCACTTTATCATCACAACCCTGACTAGCCAGTTTTTGATGGTGGAGGAAACCAGAGAATCTGGGTAATTCCACCGACTAACCTTTAGTCACTGGTGACTTCCTCACATGCTCCTAGCCAGATTTGAATCCGTACACTGGTGATATACAGCAAGGAGTCAAATGCATTAACTTTCCACCTAACCAGTGGTCTCATTATATTGTTTAAAAAAATTAGTATTAGATAATTTACTTTATCTCATGATTGGCAAAATCCTAGGCTTTTGATTGGTCAATTGGCCCATGATATGAAGCTGTATCATGAACTTCCTTCAATTCACCTCTCAGAATCTTGTATTAACCTCTCAGAATCTTGTATTACCCTCCAAGCATTCTTGTATTAACCTGCTGCTTTTTAGGGTAGGGAGAGTTGAGCATTGTTTTAGATGACTATGCCCATGATGCAATTCCGAATTCTCCCTACCCCCCTAAGTGCATGACGCAACCACGAATTCTCCCAAACATTGCAAGATGGCTGCCCCTTTAGCAGACAATTCTCTGTTCATTTTTATTACCTAGGCAGAGGTCGAGGGGGCAATCATGAGATAAATTCGTTATCAACTGTTTTGGAGTATGATACAACTTATATCTCGCAATCAGAGGGCTGTATCACCCTCGGCTGCGCCTCGGGTGATACAGCCCTCTGATTGCGAGATATAAGTTGTATCATACTCCAAAACAGTTGATAACTAATAGTATTTTGATGAATGGTAAGAAATATAAATGATAATTTTCTGAAGTTTTTTAATTCTTATGTTTTTAAGGGGTTTTAAATCTTTGTCAAAATGTTTGGAAATTTAGCAGTTCACTTACACTTTGTTCACTTGCTGTCCTTTTGTTTGGTTTTTGAATATCTAAGCCCAAATATAGTGAATAATCTCAACTCTCATAACCGATGTACCATTTATAACTACAATTCTTATGGGACAGTTTGAGGGTATAATGATAATGATGTAGATGATACTGGTAGTAATGAAAATAATGATGATGGTAAGGATGATTACGCTAATAATGTTGATAAATGATAATGGTAGTAGTATTAAATAATAATACTGATAGTAAAAATAAAAATAATGATAACTAGTAATAATGATACTATTAACAATAATAATAATTATAATTATAATGATAATTATAATAATTATAATAATTATAATAATTATAATAATGATAGTATTGATAATAGTACTAATGCTAATACTAACACTAATAATAGTGATGAGATAATAATGATAATGATAATAATAATAATAATAATAATAATAATAATAATAATAATAATAATAATAATAATAATAGTAATAGTAATAATGATAATAATAACAATAATAATGATAATAATGATAAAATAATAATAGTGAGAGTAATAGTAATGCTAAAGATACTAATGGCGGTAATGATAATAAAGGAAAATAAGGATGATGATGAAAATAGTAATAGTTAAAATTAATGATAATATTAATAATAATAATAATAATAATAATGATAATAATAATAATAATTATATTAATAATAGTAATAATAATAATTATGATATTAATAGTAATTACAACAACACCAACAACAACAACAACAACAACAGAAATGATAATGATAATTTTTTTAGAAAAAATCAATAATCGAATTGAAAGGTTTTGGATATCAGTTATTCCTAATTTCACCATGACACTGTCGCAGCCCTTACACACATCTTCTTTTCTTTCATTTTCTTCTATGGTTCTCGCTTGCCGCTTCCTACTAACTCTTACACCGCTCCCATGTTGCATGATTAGCTGGTTATGTGGCGCCACCTGGGTCGTACCAGGGAACTACTGCTGGTGCTGGTGGGCAGAGTGGAGACCCCCTCCTTGTTCAAGGGTGTAAGTAATATCACATGCTGCTGCTGCTGACTGCACTGTCTAGAACGTCTTGGGTCATTCTCTACTAATTTTGTACTATGATGAAATTGATAATGTATGATTTATTTTAAATAGAGAATACTTCTACTATTAGAACGACGGCAACTTCTACTACTACTACTACTACTACTACTACTACTACTACTACTACTACTACTACTACTACTACTACTGATGCTTCTACTACTACTACTACTACTACTACTACTACTACTACTACTACTACTACTACTACTACTACTACTACTACTACTACTACTACTACTTAACTATTACTACTACTACTACTACTACTACTAGCTCCACTACTAGTCTACTACTACTACTACTACTACTACTATTACTGATATTACTAGTTTACTACTACTACTACTACTACTACTACTACTACTACTACTACTACTACTACTACTACTACTACTACTGTTACTACTACTACTACTACTACTACTACTACTCAAGGGTGTCCAAATATTTGAGTCCCGGAGCACAGTCAATAAGTCCTGGAGCACAGCAATTTTTGGTGACCGTAGTTCGATATTAGCTATGCATATTGTCACCTGGTGGCATTACTATATTAGCCCGTATTGCAATAGTTAAGACCAAGACCAATCGATAGAAAGCATTACTAAATGGAGTTCGTTGTTTTTAAAATAAAATCTGTACCAAAAATAATTCAAAAGAAACATCTGATAGGCTCAAGAGGTCATGTTTTACAGTTGAACAGTGCTTTAAGTTTTTGGTTTGTCGCACGTTTTAAATCCCTTGTCGCACTCTAGTGCGACAATGCGACAGTTGGACACCCCTGCTACTACTACAACTACAACTACTACTACTACTACTACTACTACTACTACTACTACTACTACTACTACTACTACTACTACTACTACTACCATTACTAATACTACCACCACCACTACCACCACCACCACCACCACCACCACCACCGAAAATACCAAGTACCACTTATATACAACTACTAATACTACTGATTTCACTAAGGTTTAGGAAATATATATTAGGCAAATTGATTTATCATATTATTATGCAAATTGATTTATCATATATTATAGCAGCTGCTTCATTGTTATGTAACCCATAGGTCTATGTATAGCTGTAAATGAACATGTGGCTACTAAGTATAATAGTTGCATAACATTTTACTTAACAGTTTGCATAGAGTTCCAGACTCTGTGTGGAAGTTGAAACTTGAAACTTAAAAACTTTGAAATTCCTTAAAGGTGGTTGTCACAAAGACACCATGGATAGTTTATTCCTAAAATGCTTAGTGCCACACAACTTGATTTTTAATATGCAAAGTATTTTCTTGACTCCTTTAACCCTTATGCTGCTGGTGTATAATTTGGATAATACATAATGATTTTGACTTTCAGTAAATACCTTTTCGTTTACTTCACACTGTGGTTGTCACAAAGACACCATATATAGTTCATTCCTAAAACACTAAGTGCCGCAAAAATAAATGTTAAACAGGCTTAGTATTTTCTTGACTCTTTTTATGAATTAGGATTTAACGATTGAGACTTTCAGTTAATTTCTTTTCGTTTACTTTCCGCTGTATTAACTTTACCTAGGCATAGGTCTTAGATCAATATCCTCAAATACTTCCAGAAGTATCCCAAACACATTGCTGTAGGCAGTAAAATCATGGTATGCATTCCTTTCAGTATGTAAATACTGAATTTTCTGTATGTTACATACTAAATGTTCTGTATGTAACATGCAAAATTTTCTGTATGTTATGTACTGAAGGGAATCTTTTTGAACAACATCTTGTGTCATGCTGGCTTAAGTTGGTAAGGTAGCAAGATTTGCATGGCTGTATGTCATTGGCTGAGCACTGACACTAGTCCTCTCTAGATAACCAGATACCAGCAAGCACTAGGTGTTAATGGGTTACCTGGGCATACAGGCAAGATCCAGGATGTGCTCTGTGCCTGGTTTTGTCATGTCATGTATCTTGGAGGGTTATGATAGATCGCTGTTTGTCTTCCAGCGTATGGGCCAGGTCCGGGCGTGGGGTTTGCGCCCCCCATGGTCCCGCGTATGGAGATGCCCAAGGATGAGGAAGAGGCCGATCCTAACTCCTCCAGCGACGACTTCGCCGGAGACTCCTTCTCAGATAAAGCCATTCGCAGACGATTCATCAAAAAGGTGAGTTATCATTAAGAACCTTAATGTAAAGGGCAGGTCTCGGTTATCAAGGAGGTTAAAAGAGGTTTTAAGTAGTAGTAGTAGTAGTAGTAGTAGTAGTAGTAGTAGTAGTAGTAGTAGTAGTAGTAGTAGTAGTAGTAGTAGTAGTAGTAGTAGTAGTATGATTGTTATTATTATGATCATTATCATTATCATCATTATCACTGTTAACATTATTATTGTTATTTCATGCTCTTGTGTTTCCTTTTTGGCCATGCATGGTATTTTACTACATGTAGTTGTGTATATTTGCAGGTGTACCTGATCCTGTTCACACAGCTTCTCACCACAGTGGCAGTCATCTGCTTCTTCATGTTCTAGTAAGTATACCATCCTCTCCATGGGGTCTGCACCGGTGTACTTGTACCAGTAGGGTAGCGGTTCAAAGCAAAAAATTACTAGTATGTAACAGTGAAAAGCGAACAGCCTTTGTTTGGAGACTATAAGTATACAATTAAGTCAGTTTTATATGAAGTCTTTATATAGAGTACGATGCAATACCCAACTTTTTTCGATACAATGCTTTTCCCAATTCAGTATCGGTATTTTGTTATAGTATTGAGTAGCTGCAGCTATCCTTAGGTTTGGAGACAATAGTCATCATATCCTTGTTTCTTTTGAAGTCTGTCAGCAAAGTATAGTATCAAGTACCGGTACCTTTCCCTAGGTTTTGAGACAATAGTCATTATATCCTTTTAAAGGTAAAGGTATTCGGTTTATAGTCTTGTAACCACCGAAATATTCACATGATCTTCCTTCCCTAGCAGGCACTGTACACACGGAAACCATTTTAATCCCCTGGGGGATATTCCAGAGCAGCTGGCAGCATATATAGCGCACAAGCTCTAGGCACTGCCTTATTAAGGCTAGGTACCCATTTTTCAGCTGGGTTGACTGAGGCAATGTGGAATACATTTTCTTGCCCAAGGACAGACCAAATTGCCCCGGCTGCAAATTGAACCATCGACATACTGATTATTAGTCCGACACCTAACCAACTGAGTTGATTTGTCCTTATTTCTTTTACAGTTACCCAGCTAAGATGTGGGTCAGAGCAAACAGTTGGTTTTACTGGCTTTCCTAGTAAGTACACCATATCAATATCAATGTAAAGTAAATGCAAAACATTACCAATATTTAGGGGTATGAAGTGTAACTTAACAGTTTTACATCATTTTGTGGCCGTTTAATTAATGCGTACTTCGCACACCCATGAAGTCTGCATTAATTAAACTGTGCAACATTGTTTGAACATCATATCCTTATACTAATATTGTAAAACACGTTGCCATCTTAGCTTGTCATTCAACATCAGTACACAATTATTAAACTGCATTCTTTTATATGTTCAAAATTAACACAGTACAGTTTATCAGAGGGTCCATATAATACGCAGGTGTAGAGCATGTAGACACCCAACCTGCCTGAAAACTATAACATAAAACATCTCAATATTGCAAAACAAATGAAAATATTGATCAAAAAAAAGGGAAAACGGCAGCATCCAAACCTTTTTTATTTGATGACCAGTGAGGTTTTGAAGTTCAATATGGGTTTATGTGTAACCATACCTTGAGGCATACCGCAAAGTTAACTCATATTATGCTGCCACCTCCATACAGTTCATGCCTGAAGTGACCTAAGTGCTATATTATCACTTACTCGGTCGCCATTTTCATTCACTGCCGTGACCTCACACTCGAGTTAACAACTGCCTTATTAGTTATGATCATGGTGTGCCTGTGCACTGTAATGTTAAGTACAAGAAACTTCAATAAAACTAGAATTTTGAGTTGTTGTTTGTCTCATATTTGCAAAATATCACACGTGTGAGTGTGATCAGTGTTTATAATTTGAAAACTGCCCTGTCACTGGACGGCCTACATGACCCCACACTCAAGTTAACAAATGTCTCATTAGTTAGATTGCGGTATGCCTGTGCATGGTAACGTGAAATACATGATACTTTGATAAAACTAGAATTTTGAGTTGTTGTTTGTCTCATATTTGCAAAATATCGCACTTGTGAGTGTGATCATTGTGATCATAATTTGGAAACTGCATTCTATAACTCGATGTTTATGGTTGATTTCAGTGGTGTATTTTTTGTCACCTACATCATGCTTGTTTGCTGTCCCACAGTCAGGTAAGTTACAAAGTTTGTGTCTAGACAAATGTCATCTGGATTTAGGATACTTTAAAAAAAAAAACTCGGAATGAAGCATGATTTTACAAAATATTTGAAGGAGAGTTGATGTTTATGTGGCTTTGAACACTTCTCCTTCAAATATTTTCCTGAATATGATTTTATTAGGAAAATCCTTCTTAAATATTCCAGCCTTCTCCGGGCTCTACAGGTGTAAGATAGTACAAGAGGGTTGATCAAAACCATAAACTGCCACCATTTGTATTTGAGCTACACAAGACCTCTAGTACCAATTAGAGAAAAAGTGTGATGAAGTGATTATGATCGTTAATCGATCGGCCAGCTGCAACTGATTATTGATCATGAAATTGCAACTGATTCCCAGCCCTATCAACTATTGTAATGTTTCATGTTTCTTTGTAGACGCAAGTATCCAGGCAACTACATCGCTCTTGGAATCTTTGTGAGTAGTGTGTTCTCTGAAAACAACAGGGATGTCATTGTTTAGATTTTTCTCTTGATTCGATATATTAATAATTTGTTTTCGATTTCGATTATTTCGATATGATGCATTGATTTGTCCGTGAAAATACTGACTATGACATGAAGGAAAATCACAAAGCATTAATTGTGGTTTTTGTCCATATCATAAGGGTCCTATTGCAATGCAACAAGAACAAGAAAAGTCAAGCATAACAATTTAAAGAAATGCTTTTTAAAAGCGTGTGACCAACAGCGCTTGCAAAATCCAGCCATTAGTTTCTTTGATAAACCTCCATTTCAATTTTTTCTTGATACTTTGATGCATCGTTATGTGTATTGAGAAGTTAAAGCAGGCTGTATTGTTCGAGGAAGGTTATCAATATACCGATATGGGCCATATCAATGACACCCCTAGAAAACAATAATGGAAAATATTGCATTATCCGTATCATCCATCACACATGAAGTTTTAATAATAATAATAATAAAGAATAATCTTTATTTAATAGATTTTGATAGATTCACCTCACATCTGGAAGTCTTTTGGAGTAATATATTCGCAAAGCAAAGCAAACTATGGAAGATGAAAAGATGAAAATTTGAATTAAGCTAGAACGACTTTCAATTACATATCTAGAAATATACCTCTTATTTCAAATAGATATTGGTAACAACAGCTCTAGATTATATTTCGTAAAATATATTTTAAACCAAATCATCAATAGCAGTAACAAAAGCTTCCAATTATATTCTTTTTAGAATTTATCATATATATGAATATTTATATTAATTTTTATTATATCCAAAAATTCAACATTTATGTTTGAATGCTTCTTAAGGCTTGAATTTTGTAATCACTTAGTTCCATACTGATGATTTCTTATTTTCTTTCCAGACTTTGGCTTTCTCCTATGTGTGTGGCACCATCACTAGGTAAGACTACCATCTAGATTGTCCTAAATGCAGGGTCTTAGCCAGGATTTCAAAAATGCCTGTCCAAAATAGGAATTTCCAAATTTTTACCCGTCCAGATTAAGCTACTTATATATCTCAAATTCCTCAAACAACTTCATTTAAGAGTATATCATGTTCAAAAAGGGCTTTTTACACTTCGGCTATGTCCTAGAAGATGGTTAGTTATCAAAATATTTGGTAATTAATCCCAAAAGTCAAAATTGAAAATTGTTTTCAAAAATTTTTGCCTGTCCAAAAATGAGGTTTTCAGGAAACTACCTGTCCAAAAGACAGGTTGGACAGGTCCTGGCGAAGTCCCTGGATCATTGTCCTAAATGCAGGGTCATAGCCAGGATTTAGAAAGTGGGTACCCAGAATTGGCAATTGCAAAATTTTGGGGGCATCCTCTTTTTTAAGGGAAACCGCAATATAACTAGATTACAACAATTATCATATATTTACTTATTAAAATAAGGCACACTATCCTCAAACAATGTCATGGGAATTATATTGTGGTGAAAAGATTCAATTCTGTGCTTGAAAATTTACTTTTAAAGGAATTCAACACAAAAAGATTTGGGTGTCCTGAGGGGTGATTTTTGAGGGTTTGGGAGCGAAAAATGAACCCAGACTAAGACTATGCCTAAATGCCTTATTGACCATTTGTCACATTTTTGGCAGAGGATCATTGGCTGTTTGTGAGGTCATTATGGGTATTTGACAGAGGCCTGAAGGTTTCAGCTTTTCCTGAGGGCCATAGCTTCATGTTGAAAGTTTGAAAGCCTTATTTGAATTAATGTGATACTTAACAAACAACAAGTAAGGTATATGTTATTGCTCTTAATTCTTATTAAATTAGATTAAAGCTGTATTAAAAAACAAAACATGTTGGACTCAGATCAATGTTTCTTCTTTAAATGTTTTGAAAAATACGCTGGTCCTAAAATACCGACGTGAATGGGTTAAGATCATTTGGAGGTTTTGAGTTCATTTGACTCTGACCAACATTTCTCCTTTAAATATTTTTGAAAAATAGACTGCTAAAATCTTTGGATTCTGATCAAAGTTTCCCTAAACATTTAAAAAAACCAAAAACATGTTGGACTTGTTTCTATGTTTCTCTTTGACATATTTTTGAATAATATACCTTCACAATACCGGCATGAATGGGTTAAGATCATGGTGATGTTTTTGATTTCTATGTGTGTATTTCAGCTTCTACGATGTCCCGACGGTCCTGATCGCGGCGGGTATCACGTGTGCCGTGTGTCTGGCCATCTCAATCTTTGCCATACAGACAAAGGTAGGTGCACAAGCAAGACTTATATGAACGGGCCTTATATATGAACAGATTCTTACATCAATAAAAAAAAAGCTCAAATAGCGTCAAACAAGGACAAAAAATAGTTTTTTCAATGTTTTTCAGTCTGGCAATTTGTCTCAAGAGAAAAGACCTCTAGTCAAGGTTAACAAGTTATTCTAAGGTACCAAAAAATGAGAGTGCTATCGCTGTAGACACATTCGAAGTTTATTTATACAACCATAACTGTACTATAATATTATGTTAATCAATAAAAACCAGGTGCACAACACTTGTTAATTGCACCAAAGGTTAAAATCAGACTGATCTGAACCATTCCAGGCTTTGAGTACTCTTGGTAACTGATGTCAGAATGCTTAAGGGACTTTAACCTATCAATGCTGGGTTCTTGTAGAAATTGTCATCTGCGTCTATTACACTTTTCACAATAACTTTCGTGTTGAAAATGCTTTTGCAAAATATTTGAAGGAGATTTATTGTTAGTTTTATAACTAACATTTCTCCTTCAAATATTTCCCCAAGTATGCTTTTGCTAGCACGATTTTATCAAAATTATCAGGCTGCTTTCCTATGTTTGACTACAACAAAAAACTACATGTAATTCATACCTTATTTGTTTCAGTGGGACTTCACGATGTGTAGTGGCCTCATATTTGCGGCCAGCATGGTGTAATTCATACCTTATTTGTTTCAGTGGGACTTCACGATGTGTAGTGGCCTCATATTTGCAGCCAGCATGGTGTAATTCATACCTTATTTGTTTCAGTGGGACTTCACGATGTGTAGTGGCCTCATATTTGCAGCCAGCATGGTGTAATTCATACCTTATTTGTTTCAGTGGGACTTCACGATGTGTAGGGGCCTCATATTTGCAGCCAGCATGGTGTAATTCATACCTTATTTGTTTCAGTGGGACTTCACGATGTGTAGTGGCCTCATATTTGCAGCCAGCATGGTGTAATTCATACCTTATTTGTTTCAGTGGGACTTCACGATGTGTAGTGGCCTCATATTTGCGGCCAGCATGGTGTAATTCATACCTTATTTGTTTCAGTGGGACTTCACGGTGTGTAGTGGCCTCATATTTGCAGCCAGCATGGTGTAATTCATACCTTATTTGTTTCAGTGGGACTTCACAATGTGTAGAGGCCTCATATTTGCAGCCAGCATGGTGTAATTCATACCTTATTTGTTTCAGTGGGACTTCACAATGTGTAGAGGCCTCATATTTGCGGCCAGCATGGTGTTTTTCTTCTTCGGAATCGCTGTACTCATTGTCTACATGACAATTGGCTTCAACTACGTACGTATCCCTTACATTTTTGTCTTCTCAGCAATAGGGATTTGCACATTTAAAATTTTCGCGATACGATACAATAGAAATATTTTCTTAACGATTCAATACCTTAACATAATGATACTAACTGCCCACCAGGGACCTAATTTTGGCTAATTTAGCAATATCAACTTTGGCAATTTCACTTACAAATAGCGAACTGCCTTTGTGCAGAGACATCCAAGTATCAAGACAATTTTATTGATATTTTAAATCATAAATCTTAAATGATACAATACGATACTTCACTTTATTCCGATACGATACTTTTTCCCATGCGGTATCTGTATTTGGTATTGTATTGAGTGTGTGTGTGTGTGTGTGTGTATATATATATATATATATATATATATATATATATATATATATATATACTCGCTATGGAATTCTCATTTCCTAACTTTTTCTCCTTTTCCTCAGATCCTGCATTGCGTGTATGGAGCTCTGGCTGCCCTTCTCTTCTCAGTGGTGAGTGAATTATATAACTATCGACCCATTCCTGACCAGAGTGACCAAGGTGTGGGATAAATATGCGAATATTTTCATACTTTGAAGATTTTTAGAAAAAGAAAAGGAAAGGAATATTCTGTAAACCCCTTAATATACATTGACAATTTGCATTTTTGCGGTATCGTGAGAATGCAAATATTAATGATACTGGTATGGCACATTTAAGGTATGATGTTACCAATACAACACTCATGTGCATATTATGGTGGCTGCTACAGTACAATCATTTAGTTCCTGCCTGATTGTACAAACACCCATGTAATGGATCACATGTCAAAAAATATGGCTTTCCTCATGTGCGAATTATGGTGGCTTCTACAGTACAGACATTCAATTCCTGCACCAGTCAACTGGATGTCTGTCAGTGCCTGGTTGTCCGAACACCCATGGATAATATGTCACAAAAATACGCTACGCACATCGATGACCCACATAGCTTGTGAATCAACGCTACGTTCAGTTGTGAGGTCATCCATGCATCCATGCCCAGGAAACTTAGTGGCAATCAGGCATGCGGTCATGTACTTTGTCAGGCTGCCCACACATTTAGTACAGGAATTAGATGTCAGCACTGTATTAGAGCGAATCCAAGGTATTGAAAACAAATAGGAGTGTTTAAAAGGGGTTTCATGTAGAGATTTCACGTTTTAAGATAAAACAACCTATCCTTTTTATATTGCTAAATATTTATTGGAATTATTCAAACAATTCACTGCAGGATTTTGATAGAAATTTATTGACAAAAAGGAATTCTTAATTTAGGAGGTATTTGCAGGTATGTCCTATAGCCTTTTGACTCAATGTGCAAGCTCAGATTGGTAAATTAAATGTTATAAAGTTGATTATACTGGTGAATTTTCACTGCCTTGTTTTAGCTAGTTTCGGTCTTATGATGATAGTGATACTAATATATAAGCTCTTTTTGCATGTGTGTGATGGTTTTGGTGGTGGTGGTGGTGGTAATATAGAAATGAATTCATGTTTCAGGCATGTAGTTTCATGGAGGAAACAATAGAAGTGCTGCTACAGTTGCATGCATTTTAACTGAGGCCAATGCGATTGTAGAGATCTCATTGTAGTGACATATTTTTGGTTATGCTTTTCAAAATTTTGGGTAGGGCTAGGGCAAATTTTGGTAGAATAAGTAACGCCAAACCGCTACAGTCACAGGGTCTTAGCCAGGATTTCAAAAAAATGTCTGTCCAAAACAGCAATCTCAAAATTTCTGCCCATTCAGATTTGGCTACTCTGCAACTACATATCCCTTTTCCAAATACACTTGATAGCTTATTGGGTCAAAAGAGGCAATTTACACTTCAGCTATGTCTTAGCCAAAATCAAAATTTCTTCATAGAATTTTTTGCCTGTCTGAAAAGGTGTTTTTCAGGAAAATGCCCATCCAAAAGACAGGCTGGACCGATCCTGGCTTAAGTCCCTGACTAAAGCTCTAACTAGACATGATGTTTTGTGTGTTTGTATTTCAGTTTTTGGCGTACGACACTCAGATGCTTATGGGTAACCACAAGCATAAGCTGAGTGCAGAGGAGCACATTTTTGCCGCCCTATGTCTATATATGGACGTGGTCAATCTGTTCCTCATAATACTCTCTCTGTTCGGAGGGAAGAAAGGCTAAGGTGTTGTACCGAATCTTAACTGGTCATGCACGCTGCTAGTGATTTACAAATCATCTCCAACGGTCGCAAACAATTGCTTTTAAATCTGCAGTCATAATTTGATGATTTTGATGATCAATATGCATTTTTTTTTTTGAATTTTAATTTAATTTTGTTTTGGTTTTGGAAAAATATTCCAAAAATGTAATTTTTGAATATTTTCTTTGGTTTTATGGTAAATTAGTTCAAATGAGTTAAGAAGTAAAAAGTGAAGACTCCAGACCTGTGCTTTGATGAGTTGTCAGCCAATCATTTAAATAATTTGCAGGAGTTTTGATTTTTTTTTTTTTTTTTGAAAGTCCTGGGGCTCTTTGATTGAGGATGAGCAAATTATATATCAAATAAATTTAAGATTTATTTTGATTTATCAGCGAATATGTGGAAAGGAAAGCAATTCAAAGTGTTCATATAGCGAATTCTAATTTAGATTTTTGAGGGTTGAAAGTTTTTGAGTTATTACTTCTTAATCACTTTTAAAGAAAATTCTTAACGGTAAGAAAAGAATTTAAAATCTTTTACGAATTGTTTGCTAACCATTGGTGATAGGAAGTAAATTGCTAGCGAATAAGTGTTGTGGTTTTCTCATTTAAATCATTAAGTTCTCAGTAATCATTAACACACATTTTCAATTTTTCAAAAAAGGTCAAGGGATCTTTGAGACAATGGAAAAACCACGGTCATGCCTTATTCGGATGCAAAATGCATGTGCACGATTGAGCACTAAATAAGCATCACACCGCCCGATATTTAACCCTTTCAATGCTAAGGCTACTTTTGTCCAAAGCACTAGGATGCAAAGATTTTTGATGACCATCCAAACACTGTCATGTTGGTATTCATTGGATAGCTCTCACTGAGTACTCTCCAATGAGTACCCATCTGCCAGGGTTTCGATCATTTTTCAGGATTTTTGCATCATTTGGTATTGCCCAAATTAGCCACCAGCAGCATAAGGGTTAATATAATCATTTCTGACCAAGAATGTTTTTACCTGTGTATAACTGATGCTATTACAGACATTCTATGTGTTTTTATGTACATGCCTTATTCTTGCCCAGTAATCACCGAAATAAGTGTCATCTCAACTTATGATACTTTTGAGAACTGCCTTGGAATTAATTATTTTTGAATGTATGTAAGGTGCACATGTTAAATGTTTGCACTGCTTATTCAAGCACACTTTTGCTTTGCTTCTAACTGCTTATCTTGGGTTGCATTTTGATGTACATGCAAGAAAAAATATTAACCTATTATACTAATCTGAAAGTTGCTTTTATTGTGTATTTCTCTTCATATTTACCCCTATAGCTCAATGGGGTGTGGTAACTTTTGAAAACAAACTCTATTTTATAGTGTATTGTTTTATGAAAGTTCATCTACCATAAGAAAAACACATTTTTTTTCATTCAAATACATCATATAAATTGTCCTTACTGTTATGGTATTGTTTTAGAAGCCCCTAAATGGTTAATTATTTTTCAGTCAATGTTAGGAAATGGTTCTATTTATTAAAAAAAAAATTATCCTTAAATATTATATGTTCAAATAATTTTGGAAAACTTTATCAATTGCAACAATTTTGTTTTTTACGAAAGAGCTGAGACAGCTTCAGTGTTTCAAGATTGTTAAAAATCTTTTTCTAATATTGTATAGTTATAATGATCTTAATGAGTAAAAGCATTCAAACAATGCTTATTTGACATTATCCATACTGCATCTTTAACCTTGTCAAGAATACTTGTGTAAACAAATCCAGAATTAACCCATGAATGCTCAGAGCAGCCAAAAGCTGCCTGTCAATATTGGTGAATTTGGCTAAAACAAAATAGGGATATTATTTGAAGGAGAAATGTCAATCAGAACAGTACCAACAACTCTCTTTCAACTATTTTGTGAAATCATTCTTAATTTCCAAGTTTTTGTCAAAAGTATCAAAGATCCAGACAATAATTTCAAGAGTAGTTCTTATACATTCATGGGTTAAGCCTGATTGAGTAAAATGGTAAAACATTTGAGAAAAAGATATAGGTTTGGTTGTGATTGGTATTTCTCCTTTTGATATATTACAAAATATACTTCCAAAAGTAAATTATCAACAAAATAGTCATGCCTTTTTTTTCGCCACTTCTAGCATGAATGGACTAAAATTCTGAGGTGTTGATGTACTTCCAGTTTATATTTATTTCTTCTTCACTTTATTTGAAAGACGTCTCCAAAAGATCCAGGCCTTATTGGATGGTACCAAGGATACCTCATTCTTGCCCCGTAATCTACGAGACAAGTGTCGTAATTTTAGATGGCATCAAGGATAAATGAATAGATTGGTAGACTAAGTTGACATTGATTTGTGTGTTTCACTTCTTGGTGTACGACACTCAGATGAATGGATAGATTGGTAGACAAACATTTGGTTGATTGGTGTGTGTTTTTGTGTGTTTTACTTATTGATGTAGGACGCTCAGATAAATGGATAGATTGGTAGACTTAACTTTCCATTAATTTGTATTTTTTTGTGTGTGTTTCAGTTCAAGGATAAATTGATAGATTGGTAGACTAACTTTCCATTAATTTGTATTTTTTTGTGTGTGTTTCAGTTCAAGGATAAATGGATAGATTGGTAGACTAACTTTCCATTAATTTGTATTTTTTTGTGTGTGTTTCAGTTCAAGGATAAATGGATAGATTGGGAGACTAACTTTCCATTAATTTGTATTTTTTTGTGTGTGTTTCAGTTCAAGGATAAATGGATAGATTGGTAGACTAACTTTTCGTTAATTTTTGTGTGTTTTTGTGTGTTTCAGTTCCTGGCGTACGACACGCAGATGCTGATGGGGAAACACAAGCACAAGCTGAGCGAGGAAGAGCACATCTACGCCGCATGCCAGCTCTATCTCGATGTCGTCAACCTCTTCCTCATCATACTCTCCTTATTCGGATCATCGAAATAATTACAACTCTTCAACGCAAATCTTGGAGCTGCACTCACGGAGGGACTGATCAACTCATGAGCTCACCACCATTTTGACTCATGAGCTCACGGGCACAGGGTTTTTTAAACAAATATTTATCATTCAGCTCTGCAATTAAGAAGTAATACTTACTGATGGAAATGTATTAATATTTACATGTTTATTTAATTTTGAAATGTGCTGGCATGGTAGAAAGGTCAGTATAAGACTCAACACTGCCTGTATACATTGGGGATTGTAAACAAGAGGAGTTGACCACTCCAGCTCAAGCTTGGCTCGTCTGGCTTCAGTACTCAAGCCACTCGAGTTAGTGAGCGGTGAGTGCAGCTTTAGTAAATCTCGCAACTTTTTATCACGAGCCTTGCCTGTAAACCTAAGGCTTGATTCTAGCTCTACTCTGAAGGCTGAAGAACCTAAACATGAAATCTTCATCTCAAATCTCCCAATTTCAAAATCACAAGACTTCACCATACCAATTTGCATTTACTTCTCCAATACAAAGGCTACTGTATCGATCTGGAAGTTAAAACCGCAAATATTACAGCTTTTTATCACTAGTGAGTCTATTATCTAGTGGGTGTGCAAGACAACACAAGTTACCTTAACTTAAGTTCTATTTTGTCTTGGAGGCTCCATGTTAAAGATTTTTTTATTGTATTACTATACTTGACAAATCGCTTAGATGCAGTGTATAAAAACCTTACATTTCAAGATTAACTAATATCCATTACACGTACAGTACTAAATGTATCTTCTCAAATTAAAGACATTTTAATAAATATATCACATAAGTCCACTTCTTTTAAAATTATTATCAAAGAATTTATTTGTTATCATATAGTCTCTTCTATTAACTCTTGGAATTCAATAATCATCGAATAGCCATCAATAACTAACGAATCAATAACCATCGAATATATGTATATATACATATTTATATACACACACACACACATATATATATATATATATATATATATATATATATATATATATATATATATATATATATATATATATATATATATATATATATATTCATATTCATATATATACCCAGCATGTGTTGCTATCTCATATATAGTTATATAGCTGATGACATGTAAGGATATGCTTTCACTAAAATGCACAATGGGCAGAACGGTTCCTAACTGGCCAATCTGAGTATGGTAAATTGGCCGTGCAATCACAAGAATGATCTTTAACCCATTCATGCTAAGAGGTCAATTTGATAATTGTCGTCTGGATCTTTGATACTTTTCAAAATAAGTTCTGAATAGGTTATCAATTCAAAAATTATTTGAAGGAGAATTGCAGGTTGATCTGTGTTGAACATCTCTCTTTCAAATATTTTTCTTAAGATATTAATTTTGTATCAAATATTGCTGTATTTGTCAGATCATGAATACACTCCCATGTGAATGGGTTAAGTATTGGGGGTGTTCAAATGAAGCCCATATAACACTGAGCTGGCCAAGACCCTGAGGTATGAGTTCTGATGTACCATATACCATGTTAACCCTTATGCGGCTGGTGGCTAATTTTGCCAATACAAAATTACACAAAAATGCTGAAAAATGACTGAAACCCTGGCATATAGGTACTCACCTGAGAGTCCTCAGTGATAGCTTTCTAATGAATACCAACATGACAGGGTTTCAATGGTTTACAAAAAAATCTTTGCATTAGCTATAGCATTGGAAGGGTTAACAATGTGTCAATTGATGCATACAGTGAAACTTAAGAGATGTGACCACATTAAGGGGTGTTCACATCTGAGAAGTCTTTTCATAACGTAAAAGATACAAATGTGACTGGGAAATTGTGTTCGCATTAGAAGGTGTTCACTTCTCTGGGGTGTTCACAATTAGAGGTTTCACTATATAAGGATTATGTCAAAAGATACTTTTGAGGATACGGGTTGCACTGTCTCTATTTTTGCTATGTTTGTGTTGCTTCCAATATTTCAAACCAACTTTTCCCTGATTATTCTGTTATGTAGACTTTAGCGACTGATCTCTTCTTTGCACTCGTTTTTCTCTTCACCCTCAGATTCTCTATATCAATTGTTACTCAACAAGTCGATTTACCTCTATTTACTATTCCAAATATTCAGATTTAGTACTTTCCAGGTACTAAGCTGAGCAAATGTTGTCTTTCCCCTGAACATTAGACTTAAAGAGCAGTATAAGATCAGAGATGAGAAATATTATGTGTGTAGGAATTTTGCTGGTTGCGGGTGATAAAATGAGGGTACTGGAAGTCACTTGAAAATGGCGTGAACATTGTATAGCGCAATTACGATACTGCCCTGGATAGCGTGATCTAATTATAGCGGTGGGAGAACCACACTGTTTATTTTTACCCACATAAAATTGCAGTTAGCCGGGCTCACTAGGGATCAGCGGTCAAGTACTTGACCTCCGGGATTGTGAAGACAGTAGTAAATGACTGTATGCAATATCCATGTGTCCCCCATGACTGGGCTTTTGTTCTGCCCTTAAATATGTATATTGGGCAATTTAATAAAGACAGGATTTTAGAATAGCGCTTATGGGCATAGCGCTATTATTGCTATATTATTGTTCCTGCTATACATAAGTGATTTACAGTATTTGCCAATCTTATCACTAATTTAGCAATATATGTTCGAAAAGTGTTAAACCCAACCATGTATCTGTCATTTAATAGAATATATTGGTATGGAATCATTTTGACTTAAATAGCTATTCGTGTTTCTTTAGAAATTGAGTATCCGATGAAATTTTAAGAAGTTTATATAAATGATACATTGTAGGTGATGGCATGGAATGCATTGCATTGCGTTGACCTATTCACAATCTTTCAGAACTATTAGTGTAAAAACAAAATACCAGTGATAGTTGTTTGTTTGTTTTGTTTCTAGGTTAGTAGTAAAAGGAAGGTTTGCTAGGTGATGTTATACATGTACATGTACAGTATATTACAAGGTGACATGTGAAGGAGACTATTCACAACTGTTCAGAATTATTAGTGAAAAAACAAAATCCCAGTGATTGTTGTTTGTTTTGTTTTTAGGGTAGTACTCAAATGAAGGTTTGCTAGGTGATGTTATATGTACAGTATATTACAAGGTGAAATGCGAAAGAGATATCTGGTCTGATAGATAAAGAATGAACACACCTTATTTTCTAAGGTATTCACTTTTTCACTTTTCACCTTTTCACATTTTACCTTGGTTTGAAGATCTTTTTTGCCAGTTTTAAGGACTAGAACAGGTGTTTCTAGCGCAGCTTAATTTTACCAAATTTCACTAAATAGTTTAATATATCAAAATTTAAACATAAAGTTGAGATAAGGGGAGCGCTCTCTAACCCTTACGCTGCTGGTGGCTAGTTTGACCAATACAAAATGATGCAAAAATCTAAAAAAATGACTGCAACCCTGGCAAATGGGTACTCATCTGAAAGTACTCGACGAGAGCTATCAAATGAATACCAAAATGATGGGGTTAAATGTTTTTCAAAAATACTGCGTCCTTGAGCTTTGGACGAAAGTAGCCTCAGGATTGGAAGGGCTAATCTTTAGGTTACCTGAGTTTTCAGCAGTGGGTCTGGCTGAAGGTGGCCGTAGCGTTGTGCCTATGTTGTGTTGTGGTTGTGATGTTTTCTGTTGATGCTTTCTTGGTTACTGCGTAATTTATTTGTATACAGGAGGATGTGTAACTAAAGCGGGTGTTTTCAGACGTTTTGAAATATTTGTAAAAAAAAGTGTCAATTGAATGTACTAGAAAAGTAGTAAGTAAAGAGCATGCATATAAACTTGATTGATCGATTGATAATAAATGTGGTAGAGTTAGATTTTGGTCCCCGCAGTTTAAAATGCATCAGTTCACTGTCCCCAGTCATTAGTGAATTGCTGAGGTGATGGCTCTGATGATTTTCGTAATTTTTTGCATTCTTGTGCAAAGGTCGAAAGTATCAGAAAGGGGTGATACAGGGCTACCTGTCAAGTGAAATGCTGCTGCGATGTTGAAGTATTGGCTGTGATTTGGGACTCATGCTTTGAGAATCATTCTATTATAGATAGGAAGACCCTATCACCCATACTAATTAGAAACAGTGCACAATTTTATATTTTAGCTGATGCACAAGTTATGAGATGGCCAGGTGCGTAGGACTCTAGATTTAGTGTGTTACAGATAACCTATTCATGTCTGCCTATTTCGATGATTTCTCTCTTGCAAAAAGCATATTTTGTGAAATATTTGAAGGAAGAAAGGAATTGGTTTTTACTTCGCTTTCAAAAGCTTAAGTCAAATCGCGAAGAGATATGTCTTTCAGTTGCAGAAGTACCATAGACAGACCTCCACAATGCCACCCATTTATATAGCAACCAGACCAACATGCTGATGGGTATCCAGTGCACAACCAAACCTACGATCTCACGCTTGGGAGTCAGGCATAGTAAAAACTAGGTCATGGTGGATCCCCTGAGGAAATATTCGAATGAGAAATGATTATTAGAACTCAATCAACAACCTTCTTCAAATATTTTGCAATTTTTGCTTCATTTTGATGTTACTTTTTAAATATTATACCTCAGGGTAATGATCCTACAAGAGAAGTCAGACATGAATGGGATAAACCAGAATGTTCACCTTAGAGGCAGAAATTGTTAGCCTGCATTTACATCGAAAAAAGAGTATCCTGTATTGATGTATTCTCTTTCCTGTTAGAATCAGTATATAAGGTTTATAATTAGAGAAAATCATGAGAAGTACAGTATTCCTCTGTGAAATTGACTGCTTTATAAAAAAAGGGGGGGCCCCCTCTTTTTTGCCAGTTTATCTGGTCTCAAAAGTTATCACAACTTTAATTCAGTGCACTAAATGAGCCGCCTTTTCTGTGATTCTGAAACAGCAATAATTGGTTAGGAATTCATGTCTTAACCCATTAACGCTCGCAGCAGCCAAAACTCCTGACAATTTTGATGAAAACGTGCAGGCAAAGGCATAGTTAGGAAAATATTTGGAGAAATGTTAATCAGAACAATACCAACAACTCTCCTTCAGATATTTTGCAAAATTATTCTCAATTTCAAAGTTATTGTCGAAACTATAATAGATCCAGTATTTTTGGATAATCCAATATATGCTGCCAAATATTTGGATGAAATGTAATAGATACCATTGAAATAATGTGATTTTTGAAAACGATTCCAGCACATGGTAACTTTTCACAGAGGAGTACAGTATTTCATTATATATTTGCATGCTTTAAATAGCTTATGTTCAAATACCTCGTAATCTCATATATATTTACACCATTCACAGTTATGTTTGACTACCAGGGAGTTTGGTATAAATGGGTTAAAATTGAAGATATCTACTAAACAGTTCAACCTGTTGAGGAGGACTGCTGAAGGGACCACTCACTTAACACTTTGGCTGGTGCTGGTGGCTAATTTGGCCAATTCAAAAATATGTAAAAAACCTGAAAAATGATGGAACCCCTGCAAATGGGTACTCATCTGAGAGTACTCAGCGAGTGCTATCCAATGAATACCAACATGACAGGGTTTTGTTGGTTTTCAAAACTTTTTGCATTTCTCCTATGGACGAAAGTAGCCTCAGCATTGGAAGGGTTAAAGTTATGAGAACATGTTGTTGTCACTAACAGGTGTAATATGATGTTTTTCATCTGTAGTCATTTTGAGATTGGTCTTTATAGACAGGTGGTCCCTTGAGCAGGTGCAACAATGCTTTAAAACAGGAAATGTTCACGTCAGTTTATATTTTGAAGATCTTCAAAATTTCAAAATGGGGAAGGAAATGCAAACATGAGGAGAAATATATATATATATATATATATATATATATATATATATATATATATATATATATATATATATATATATATATATATATATATACAATGTGGTTATACTTAAAAACATTCACAATCTATTTCGCAATATCTAATTATACATGTCCATCTGAAAAAAAAATCTCAAATTTAGGAATGCGAACATTACCTGTTTTACAGTGCGAATATACAAATAAATACAGTAGAGTAGATACAGTAGAGCCTATTTTTGTAAGCAATTTTTAAACATGACCTTAACCTGTATATAAGACTAGTAGTTCTCTGCATGACTGTTTTACTGTTGGACACACAGAATGTATGTATGCTATCTATGAATAAAGTTTAAAAAGTTTATGATTGGTCAGTATTTTAGTCCCAAAAGTCCCAATAGAAGAGAGAGTGAGAGTTATTATAGGGTTGGACACGATAAAGAGGTACTGGTACTGGTACGGTTTCATTGGTACCGATACCAGTACCGTAGCATTTTGTTCTTATAGGTATCCATCCCTAGAGAGAGTTATGGTTTAATTATAAGAATTAAGGCTGTTAAGCAATACATTTTGCTTTGAGTGTTTTTGATCCTCATTAGAGATTTGCCTGGTTGCTTTACAAATGTGCAGTGCAGTGAAAGACTACTAGGTAACTTAGCAACTGAAAGGACCCTGGAGACTCTTTGAGATATGCAAATTAGAACCTCCATAAATCAACCTTTATAAACAAACAGTTATTCCTTTCCACATGTTTTATGTATGTAGTTTCTACTGTGTACCTTAAACTTGCGAAGCCCTTAAAGGGCAAATGCACCATCAGAATGATTTAGGTTCAAAATGAGCTTATACATGTCACCTTTCAAATAAGACCTCCCCGAACCTGTCCTCTTCAGCACTACTCAGTTATAGCTTACAGAAGTGACCAAGTAACAGGCCTGAGGCAGCCATATGGGGGCGTCCATGTATCCCATGATGCACTCTGTTTTTGGCATCTTCTAAGCATTAGCTGACTGTCACCAGTGCTTTTTGAACCTAAATCATTCTGATGGTGCATTTGCCCTTTTAGTATACATGGTCTGTAGGACAGCTGAAGCAAATAAAGTCTGGCCGCTCAAAATACACATCAAAATCCAGTCATTTTTAACCTGTTATTGCTCACAGCGTCCCAAAGCAGTCTGACAATCTTGGTAAATCTTTCAGGCAAATGCATATATTTGAAGAAATGTTAATAAGTTTATTACCATCAACTTTCCTTCTAATATTTAAAAAAATCAATCAATCTTAATTTCCAATTGATTTGCATCCGTATTAGGAACCCATCTGACAATTTACCGTACAGACATTTAATTCCTGCAGCAGTCGACCAGACGTCTGGTAGTACCCGGTTGTACAAACACCCATGGATAAGATATCTAAAAATAAGCCAAGCATTTCAATGTACCACGAAGCTTGCGAATCAAAGCTACGTTCAGTTAATATGAGGTCAGGCACCTGTGGTAGCATCCATGCCCAGGAAACTGGTTGGCAATCGGGTGTGCAGTCGTGTATGCCCAGGCTGCCCGCACAATTAAATGCCTGCACTGTAACTGTAAGCATCAATAGGTTAACCCTTATGCTGCTGGTAGCTTATTTGGCCAACACGAAATTATGCAAAAAAAATGAAAAAATGACTGAAACCCTGGCGCTTGGGTACTCATCTGAAAGTACTCAACAAAAGCTTTCTTATGAATACCCACATGGCTTAGTTAGGATGATTTTGATATAAAAAAAATTATTCAACGAAAGTGACCTCGGCATCAGAAGGCTAATAACGCATTAGAGAAGTATTTCACATCTCACGGTGGCCTGGGGCCATCAGGTATCTGTATAAAGAAAACACTCAGTTCTGGTATTCCTAAAGGTATCATGTACTGTAAAACCCATTATTATCACGCTCCTTTTAATTTCACGCATTTCGCGCTAGGTGATGATAACGCGTATATTACTGGCGCTAATACACGTTCAAAATAGCATATAACAATGCCCCATCCAGCGTTGATACAGTTGACTTACCGTGCTCTTAGGTCGGGGCGTGTAGGGAGAATGATAATTGACGTTAAGGTAATGTAGGTTGGTAACCCTGACACTCGCCTTGTCTAACTGGCCGGTTTCTACAGATCCTATTGCGGCAGTAACTCGTGCAAAATAATGCACAAGTACGATGGACCAAGTGTGAAAGAGCAAATATTTAAATATTTATTTTCACCACAGTATTTTGGGGGAGAAAATAAATTTAAATTTATTTTCACTCCCGTTTATTGGGGAGAGAAAATAAATTTATAATTATTTTCACTCCCGTTTATTGGGGAGAGAAAATAAATTTATAATTATTTTCACTCCCGTTTATTGGGGAGAGAAAATAAATTTATTTTTATTTTCTCTACCGTTTATTGGGGAGAGAAAATTAATTTAAATTTATTTTTCCCCCAAAAATACGGTGGTGAAAATAAATATCTAAATATTCGCTCTTTCACGCTTGGTCCATGTCTTACGATGGACCAATTGTGAAAGAGAAAATAAATTTAAATTTATTTATCTATTTATTTTTAGTATCGGATAAATTATCAAAATGTTACTACTTGTTTCACCTTTCTCGGTTCCCAGTATCATTTTCCTATTTGATATAAAGATAACACCCCAAACCAATAGGAAAATGAGCCAGGCAACCAGTCATTGCTTGAAATATATTCTCCTTCCTTTTCTATAGTGGTCGGGAAAAAAACTTTAAATCTATTTTCTCTCCCCAATAAACGGGAGTGAATATAATTTTTAAATTATCTTCTTTTCCTAATAAACTGGAGTGAAACTAAATCTAATTTTTGTTTCTCTTCCCAATAAACGGGAGTGAAAATATTTTTTTATTTACTTTCTCTCCCCAATAAATGGGAGTGAAAATAAATTTTAATTTATTTTCTCTCTCCAATAAACGGGAGTGAAAATAAATTTAGATTTATTTCTCTTTCACACTTGGTCCATCGTAGTATTGAGAAGAAATAATTGAATTAATTATGAGAAATATCACAAATGGACAATGCCCCCTATCTTTTCATTACAGCCGGTTAAATATCTTATTTACCAATGGTATATCAGTTTGCTAAGCTATTTGAACTATTGATACATAGGTTAGTTAGTGATAAGTGTGTGGTCGCAGAGATATCTGGGTGCTCTGATATTTTTGGCCATCATAAGAATCATTGCCAAACTAAAACAAATTCTGAGAAGAAATGATTAAATCATGAGTGATATCACAAACGGACCCCCCCCCCCCCCCTCCTCTTTTAATTGCAGTCGGTAAATGACCAAAATTCATGGAGAATATCTATCACCAGGGTGAATCCAACTAGGACAAATGCAAATGACATACGTTATGCCATACTTGAACTTCAGAAATAGTTTCGATTAGAAATGATTAGAATTAATTATGAGTGATATAATGAATGGAGCTACATCCCCCGATTGCAATTTTACTGCCAGCAGCCTATCCGCAGGGCTTGTAATGGAGGAAAAAATGGGGCGGTCAGAGTATGGCGTGACGTCATGGTGACACCAAGCCCACTGTTGTCTTGGGTCTGACGTCACGGGTGACGTCATAGATAGCATGTCTTTGTTTTGCTGCCGTGGTAACACACCTTTGCCTCACGTGCACACGGTAGGGAGCCGCTTCGCGTGAGTATGATATTATAGTCATGCCATTCAGGTGTTTGGTTCTATGGGCATGATAATTAATGATTGAATTCTTGAATAGCCGTATTGCAATTAATTTGCAATCGTAGAATTTCATTTATTGTTACTTTTCCTGCCATACTAAGACTTAATCATGACAAACCTGTAGTTGCTGATCGAAGAAACCAGTAACATAGAAATGACTGCTTAATCTCAAGTAGCACTGGGAACTTTCTCACACGACTCAAACTGGGTTTGAACAGGGCATCAGAGAGACAGCGAGCAGTCAGGGCTGATGACTTTGATATGTTAGAATACTATCCAGGTCGTCTCCAAGTTCGAGCAACTCTAACTGCGGTACATTGCCGTTGTTTACTATATGCTATGTATTGACCATACCTGACAGGTATGACCTATGCATAGCATACCCGGGGGGGGCACTCAGGTACAGAGGGGGGCCGCACCTTAGTTACGTATTTCGCGGAAGAAGGGGTCTTTTTTGAAGACCTCCGCATGTCCGCGATTTTGTAAAAGAAGGGTACTTTTTTGTACCCAGGTACGAAGTATGGGGGTCAAAATCCCCTTACAATCCACGAAACATACGCGGCTCTGAGGCCGATTGACTCCCGAAGTATCTGGGCTTCCGAGTTTGCTGCTGCCAATTGCTGCCGCTAAACACGCAGAGGATTATAAAATCTAAAGTTAAAATACGTGTTCCCGTTCATCCAATGTCAGTGTTTTGATAAAAGAAGGGGTGTTTATTTAGTGGAAAAAGTCAGCGTTTTTACTAAAATAAGGGTGCTTTTTTGGTCAGAAATCAGTGCTTTAGGGGTATTTTTTAATTTTGATAACGAACGTATGCGCCCCCCTAAATACCCAAGTGCCCCCCCCCGGGATAGCATAGAGTAAACAGCAGTCATGTACCGCTGTCACCGTTGCTTAAAATAGGCCGTCCCCCTGCAGTGAATTTCCGAAAATTGATTAGTGAAATATATGGAAAGCCGTTCTTCCTAAAAGAAAAACACTACTTGTCTTTAAAGACAAATGGTGCTTCTCTGTAAGAATAGCTTTCGACAGAAATCAGCTGAAGACATCTACGCTGATAGCAATTGAAGATGATAGCAATCAGCAATTGAAGAACATGGCTGCAACCACGGGCTGCCGGGGGCTGGGCAGGCTGATGGCAATACGCACAATTCTCCTCTCATGGGATCACTGAGAGAAAAAGGAGGACAGTATCCCGAAGTGACTGGGCTTCCGAGTTTGCTGCCGCTACTTGCTGCCGCTAAACAGGCAGAGGATTATAAAATCTAAAGTTAAAATATGTGTTCCCGTTCATCCAATGTCAGTGTTTTGATAAAAGAGGTGGTGTTTATTTACTGGAAAAAGTCAGCGTTTTTATCGAAATAAGGGTGCATTTTTGGCCAGAAATCAGTGTTTAGGGGCATTTTTAAATTTTGAGTGTATAATGTAATAACGAGTGTATGCAGATATTCACTATTTTCAGTAAACGGGAGATTAATTTCCATAAATCAAGGAATACAATGAAACCATACATGAGGTATGGTTGGGTTTACCTCTAAAGGAAATCCAAGATGGTCCCAAGTGTGGCTAACACTTCAGGGCAGGGTCTTAGCCAGGATTTCAAAAATGCCTGTCCAATACAGCAATTTCAAAATTTCTACCCGTCCAGATTTAGCTACTAATCTACTTCAAATCCTTATACCAGCTACAAGTAATAGCCTAGTGTGTCAAAAAGGGCAATTTACACTTCAGCTATGTCCTAGAAGATGGTTTGTTAGGAAAATATTTGGTTATTACAACCCAAAAGTCAAAATTGAAAAATCTTTATAGAAAATTTTGCCTGTCCAAACAGGAGGTTTTTAGGAAACTACCTGTCCAAGAGACAGGTAGGACAGGTCCTGGCTAAGTCCCTGCTTCAGGGTATTAGCTGTAACTGCCATTGTACTCAACCTTGGACGATAATTTTGGTATCTAGTCAGGTTTTTGGGACCGTGGAATTCATTAAAATCATTCATAATACTTGTTGGGTTTACCTCCTAAAGAAATCCAAGATGGATGGATTTTAGGGTTTTAGTGTTAAGCCAAGTGTGTTTGGTCAAGTATGATAACTTATGTGTCTAGGGAACTGCTGTAAGGACCAAGGTAATTGAGTTATTTAAATGTTTTCTTGGTTAAATAGTTTAGAAATCCAAGATATGAATTTGTAACTGTATACTTACAAATAGCAAGTTTTCACCATAAATGTGTATTGAAGTGCATATGCTTGGGGCATATTTTTATGATGACAATTAATTTTATAGACTTTTTCCATTATGCTTTATAGGATTCTATTGTATGTTCTTTGAGCCTGCAAGCTGGAGTATAACAGATTCTGAATGAGGACACTATCAACCGCCAATAAGCTTGATGAAAAACATCTAGGTTCACTCAAAATATTGTGTTTGGCTACTAGATGAAATGCGTTACATATCAATGCACAAAGTCAGAGGCTGAGTCTTGAATCAGGCATGTGAGATGGTTGCAAGTGACTTGAGGCTTTTCCTTATTTAGCCAGGGTACTTTAATACCAACTACAGGTATAAACATAGATAAATTACCATATCAATTTGTATTGCCTCAAAATGCATAATCGACTATTGGTATGAATATAGATAAAATTGCCATATCAGTGAAAACAAAATACATAATCAAGGACCCAATCACACATCTTAAGTGAGACTCATTCCTTGGACCTTTGTCAGTGGTGACACATGTGAAAGACCCATTGATTGTCACAATTTTGGTAATACATAATTACAGTCAGAAAACTTTCATAAATATAAATTTTCCATTTTTCAGAACACAACAAACAGGTCAAGCATCTGACTTCAGTCAAACAGAAAACACATATCCCACAAGAGACCGTACAGCATCAAATCATGCCGTCCCTTTTCTTTGCTCCACCACCCCAAAAGTGGACAAAAGAGACACGGGCGGAATTTGTGGAGGACAGGCTGATAGCCATATTGGTATGATGTATTGATAATATTGATGAATATTACTGAAAGTCAAAAGGAAATAAGGATCAGTATATAATAAACATTCTTCAGCAACTCATACACGAAGTAGATTAGAAACGTAGCGTATCTTTATGGTAACACTTTATTTGAATCATAATCAGGGGATCCCTGGAAGTCTGTTGAGTAATTCTATTCTTGTTTGGGATATCATCCCCATCTAACAGCTTCATGAAAGAAAACTATATAGGGAAGTTAGAAATTCTAAATTCATGCTGTATACCCTACAGGGTAAATTCAGACGTTGGACCTGTTGCTAGAGCAAGTAATATTAGATAAGTCACATTAAAATTCTTGCTGATTTGATGAAAACAGTTTTAATGATATTTCTTAACACCTCTCTGAAATATAAAGTAGCACATACAATTCAGGATAAAATCAAAGCCGAGCATTTCAAAGCTCACTTATTCAAGTATTCTCACCATTGCTGGTATACATGTTCAACAAGTGTAGCCCATCTGTCATACAGGGCAAGTCCTCTTCCACTCAACTTATCCCAGCTTATACATTACAATGTTTTCAGAGGGATCCACTATGGTCTAAGGGTTAGGATGCCTGGCTCCCAAATGTGAGGTAGCAGGTTTAAGTTTCCACTCCAACCCATTAAAGGGTTGACCGGGTGGTATACACATGTACAGTGTTGTAGTGGCTGTTTGTGGTGCTTCTCCAACTGCAAGACCCTTTGGAACTATTTGTAAAGAGATATCTTTGTACATAAATGTGTAAAGGGATTTCTATCTCATTGCAATAAGACCAAAGCTGTTAAAAGCAACATAAAAATCATAACCCTCAATGCTTTCTCACTGAAAGATTACCAATATATTTTGGTATTATTTTGAAGGCTGAGGAATATGTTCTCAAATACTTACAAACTATACAAAAGTTCTTAATCTGATAAGATTGTCTTTTTGTTACACATTCTATCTACATATATAATAAGTCATATTTCTTTTATTGCAGAAACCTGCTAGACCTCCAATGGTACCTGACTCTGAGGATACCCTGACTCAACAGATATTTGCTAAGTACATTCTGCTTTTCTAAGCAGCATGTCACACCATCTATATTTTCAAGTGGAAGTGTTGGTTACGCTTACAACAACATCATCCACGCCTGACAGTTTCCTGCTTCAGCAGTGATATTTTTGTTTGTATTTCTTTTCAAAAACTATTAAGTGTACATGATTTTTGTGAAGTAGAGTGACCAGAACAGGCCTTGAGACTGGGTGGTTCCATTTTGACCTGCACCCCTCCTTATCTGTAGATGTTCCTATTCCCAGATCCCTTTGCTTGGTCCTGACCTTTCGTTTGTGTTAACATACTTGGAAACCATCTTTTCATCCTATTCATCTTATCATCACACTCATTCACATTTATCATCATGCTTGTAATGTTTTTTTTTCTCTATCAACATGTGTCTGTCTGTCCTATATGTCTGTGTTGTCTCTTCATCCCATTGCCAAATAAGCTGAAGTGTCAATTGGTCTCATTGCAAGTATTTGAACTACGTTAGAGAGCAAGGGCTTTCAAAATCATGGATGTGGATGCTGGTTCCCACCCTATACACTTGATATGGGGTGTTTGTTCACATCTATGGTGGCCAGGTTTTGTATTTAAAATGCTGGTACCAGACTTTCCCTTAGTTTGTGGTTCTTAACTCGTGACGAGCAGGAGATGGTTTACCTTATTTGGTATATCATATATTCACTTGATATATTTTTATATAAAAAAAAAGAAAATCATTCATCTTGATGGTATCTGGTGATGTTCTACATGAATGTTTGGCTGTTCCTCCATTGTGGTCAGGGAAGATGGAACACTGCAGATGAGTGTTATGGCATATGACCTTTTTGGGGGACTTCTTGTTGCCTTCAACTTCTTGGGTTGTATTGCAATGAGGTAGTACCCAAGGCTTATATTGCTGCACGTTTCTATAGCTACCAGGCCACCTGACTTGGTGGGGTGAGCAGGGTCTGATTGATTCACTCCCTGCTAACCAGTATAATAGCTATATAGGCGATACCATCGCGGCACTTCCATACGTATGGGGTGTAGGAAGACGGTGGGGAGACAGAGACTCATGGCCAATTGTCTAACTACATCATAAATTTTATGTATACACCCTTGTTTGTCACATTGTTTTTGTTAATACCACCATTATACAGTACATCTCTTAAGTTTGTTAAATAAAATTCTGAAAATCACTCCAAGAAGTTTGTTTTCCATTACCTTTGCTTAGGACTAGTCTCCTGAAAATAGATGCATGACAAATGTGCCTGAAAGGCAAAAAGATGGATTCAGGGAATGCAAATGGTTTACATTTTTAAAAAGTCATTCTTGCCACACCAAGTGGCAGGTTCATCAGACGAGATAATCACTCGCCATGGAGACACTACTGAAAAATGTGTAACTTTCTGTTGCTCCAGCTCTGGTCCCTTGAAGGAAACGTTTACATCAAAGCATTCATGTTTTTTAATGTTTTAAGGAAAAATTGCCCTCGTTGATTAAAGTAAGTTGGAGTGAAATTTCACATTTCATATGATAACAATTCGTGTTTTACTCAATGAAAAACAACAAACAGCATTTAATATATATATTCTTGTATTGATACACCATGTAAACGTGTAAGTATATTGGCATATTGCTCAAAACACAAGCGATGCACCGGAACAACCCTTCTATTTCAGAGTGCCCATAACAGTTGAATATCAAATCATTTGTGAAGCGAAGCGTTTCTTTCAAGTTAAGCTATCTTTTCTTACCAGTTAATGCAAGTTTATCTATCTCCAGCACTACCACTCGTCTATCAGGGCAGGCCCTTAGTTGTGACAGATATTGAGTTTTCAGTAGCAAAGCCTTAGACCACTGAGCTATCATTGCAGGTTCACAGTAATGTGACTCAAAGAGCAGTCAGTGACAATGCCTTGGACCATTCGGCTATCAGGACAGGCTCTCAATGATGAAAGACAATGAGCAAACATTGGCCAAGCTTTACACCACTGGGCCGTCAGGGCAGGCACTCAGTGGTGAGAGAGAGTGAGCAGTTAGTGGCATACAGACTTAAACCAATCGGCTATTTGGGACAGATCATATTAGTAGGAACATTTCTCATTATCACATGCTCTGCTGTAATTCTTGGAGGCGATTGGTCAATAAGTGTCAGACATGATGTGCCCGTTCGCTCTAGGTATATTCAATATTTGAAAGTCTGAATTTGATATCACACGCCATAGTCGATATCACGTGGCAGCCAGTAATGTGATGTACAGTGTATTTAATATTCTTACTAACCATGGAAGAACAGGTGATACATTTGTTACACCCTCTTTGAAAGTGCCGTTCGGCCTACTATACACCCTTCAGGTGGATATTAGGTCAGACCACACTTTCAAACAGGGTGTAACTAATATTATCTTTACGCATGTAGTATTATGCCTTTCACCTATGTGTTGATTATTAGTATATGCAATCTGGTGTCAACCACATGATTATTCACAGTTTAGATTTCCCGGTCTAAAACAGCCCTTTTACAGTAGATGAAAAACATCATATCCAGACAACAGATCATATTTAACAATCTTTAATTCATAAAACAACTAACAACTGCCTTATGTGTTAGGATAAAAACACACTAGTAATTAACATAAAAATGTGAACATTTATTATTTCATTCAAATCGCTGAGAAAGGTTAACATTTATTATTCACATCCGTAATCACATACATGTATCAGTCACACCAGTTTACATAAAACCACTAATCAATAGAAATATATCATAAAGTAAAATAATTGAGCTATGGATTGAAATACGCTTGAATATCATGACTTTTCAATATTACCTTGGAAATACCCTGAGGTCGGCCGAGGACCTTAAGAAGTATTAATTCCATTTACTAAAAGTAATGTAGGAATGTAGTATAACTCTATGATATAATGCATGCATACATATAGACTGTACATATAGACTGTACATATAGACCTGGAATTCTATCGCTACCAGGGACATTTACTTAGCAATACAATGCATGGTTGTTTCGTGATCCTGTCTTTTCTGATGTTAGTTCTGAGCAAAATACACCAATCCCAAACCACAGGTTCTATTGCACATTGATTGCATATAAAAATATTCACATTCTCTCTCATTTAACCCTTGTGCTGCTGTTGGCTAATTTTGACAAAACAAAATGATGCAAAAAACCTAGAAAATGACTGAAACCCTGGCACATGGGTACTCATCTGAGAGTGCTCATCCATCGAGAGCTTTCGAATGAATACCTACATGACAGGGTTTAGATTTTTTTCAAAAATCTTTGGGTCATTATGCTTTGGATCAAAATAGCCTCAGCATTGGAAGGGTTAATAGAGGAGTTGAGAGGAATTCAATTCAATACTTTGTATGATACTGTTATTCGTACCGATGTCATGTCAAATTAACAGCTGAGCACAGAAAGGTTTAAATTGCATTATTGGCAGGAGTGAGTCAAGCGCAATCACGATTGGGCGCTTTCGCTCACTACATCTCCAACTTCTAATCAGGCCGGGGCGCGTGAGAAGAATGCAAGTGGGTGCCAAGGGTATGTCGGTGGTTTACTGCGGCACCTATGACTATGTATCATTGGCCAGGTAAAACTTATTGAGCGACAGAGCAAGCACCTTTGGGGGCCAACCGACTGTAGGCTCTGTGCACATTTCCTGTAATGCATATGGCAGTAGAAGGGAAAATGAATGATTGGGTCACTATTGGTGACATACTCAATACAGATGGTGAAATATACTCGATTGAGTACATACAAGAAATTCTACATCTTAGGTTTAATTTTCTTTCTTGTACGAACATCAAATGGAGGATTGAACGCATACTAAAAAAACTGTCATTTTGATGAAAACGTAAACCAGCGTCCACAATTACTGTACGTGTTGAATTTATTAAACTTTGGAGAGAAGGGAAATAAGAATGTCTACTTCGGTATAGTTGAAACGGGAAGTGGTAACATTCAAAAGTTACAGAAGAAATGGGCATACAATTTAAATGATGATATCCGTTTTAAAACAGTTCAAAAATGCACAAATAAAATCTCCAACTATATATCGACATTTTAATCAATATAAGCTCATCCATAGACGTATCAGAAATAACAAACAACTATAAAATGGGACTAACTGAGCATGACAAATGTTTATTCTGTAAAGATAACATAGAAACAATAGACCATATCTACTTGGATTGCAAAAACGTTAAGCAGCTCTGGTATGAAACTGAAAACTGGATAAAAACAATACATGGTTGCCACTTCAAACTTGCTGATGTTATGAAAATCTTTGGTACCCAAGACAAAGATCAAATAAAACATCTAATACTTATCAGCGGGAAAGATGAGCTATATGCCAAAAGGAAAACGGGTAAAAAGATGGAATTAGGCAATTTCAAAAAGTATTTACTGAAAAATCTCAACATCACAAGGTTACATGAGTTGACAGCAAGTGATGTAGAATCTTTCGACCAATGGTGGAACATTTTTATAGAGTTTTTCAGAACAGACCCAGTAACTAGTAATAGCTGGTACATGTTATAGAAAAATTCTGAAAAAAATTATCATGAAAATAAAAAAATAAAAATCCTGTTGTAAATGTGTGCAATTTGAAATTTAAAAAAACTGTTTAGTATATGTTTTAAATTTTGACCCATTCATACCAAACTACCTGGTAGACAAACATAACTGTGAATGGTGTAAATATATAAGAGATTACAGGGTATTTGAACATAAGCTATTTAAAGCATGCAAATATATAATGAAATACTGTACTCCTCTGTGAAAAGTTACCATGTGCTCGGATCATTTTCAGAATCACATAATTTCAATGGGATCTGTTAAATTTCATCCCGATATTTGGCAGAATATATTGGATTAAGACATGAAGTTTTTAACCTTCACTTTAAATTTCAAGGGACCAATCATTGCATAGCCAGCTGTTTTGACAAAGGTGGCAGATCAGTTAGTGCACATAATTAAAGTTGAGATGACTACTGCCAAAAAAGGAGGGGGCCCTCTTTTTTTATAGAGAATGGGTCAATTCCACAGAGGAATACTCTACCTCTTATGTTTTCTCTAACTATAAACCTTATATACTGATTCTAACGGGAGAGAATATGTCAGTAGTGGATAGGCTTTTTCGATGTTAATGCAGGCGAATAATTTCTGCTTCTAAGGTGAACATTCTAGTTAACCCTTCCAATGCTAAGGCTACTTTCGTCCAAAACACAAACATGCAAAGATTTTTGAAAACCATGATTTTGACTCTCTCAACAGGGACCACCTGCATACAGAGACCCCTTGTCAACTAAAACCAGCTGAATTCCCCTCTGATGAAAATTATGAAATTTCCATTATTTTGAATTTGTCTACAAGATCACTACATTTGGTCTAGACAGTCCATTTTTTAATTTCTTATCAGCAGTCTCTTTATACAGTTGAGACTGCATTTAAACATTGCCCTTACTTATGACTGGGGACAATGAACTGATGCATTTTGAACTGCAAAAAACAAATTGTAACTCCACCACACTTATTATCAATCAATCAATTTTGTATGCACTCCATTGACACTTTTTTACAAATATTACAAAACGTCTGAAAACATCCTCTTTAGTTACACATTCTCCTGTATACTAGTATATGTTCGTGGGAAAGACAATATTTGCTCACTTTAGTATCAGGAAAGTAGTAAATCTGAATATTTGGAATAGTATAGCAAGGTAAATATATTTCTTGAGTAACTATTGATATTGAAAATGTGAGGGTGACGATAAAAAACGAATACAAAGAAGAGATCAGTTGCTAAAGTCTACATAACAGAACAATCAGAGATTGTTTAAAACATTTAAAGCAACACAAGTTTAGCAAAATAGAGACGATGCAACCCCTGTCCTCAAAAGTAAGTTTTGACATTTTTCTTTTATAGTAAAATCTCTCGGTATTTAGGGGGACGCATACGCTCGTTATCAAAATTTAAAAATACCCCTTAAGTACTGCTTTCTGGCCAAAAAAGCCCCCTTATTTTAATGAAAACGCTAACTCTTTCCAGTAAATAAACACCCCAAAACACTGACATTGGATGAACGGGAACATTCATTGTATTTTAACTTTAGATTTTAAAGTGGGGGCAGCAGACTCGGATCCCAGTCACTTCGGGAGTCACTCGGCGTCAGAGCAGCGTATATTTCGTGGATTGTAAGGGGATTTTCACCCCCCCCCCTCCCCCATACTTCGTACCTGGGTACAAAAAAGTACCCTTCTATTACAAAATCGCAGACATGCGGAGTTCTTAAAAAAGACCCCTTCTTCCTCGAAATACGTAACGCGGGTGCCCCCCCCCCCCCCCTGTGGGGTTCGTATGTCCGAATAACTGTGCGTGTGCAGTTGAATAAATGCCGACTACCGGGGTGCGCAAATTATGCATTGATTGCCGCAATATGAAGCCTTCCAATGCTAAGGCTACTTTCGTCCCTAGCACAAGGATGCAAAGATTTTTGAAAAACAATTGAAACCCCGTCATGTTGGTATTCATTGGATAGCTCTCACTGTGTACTCTCACATGAGTACCCATATGCCAGGGTTTCAGTTATTTTGCAGCATTTTTGTGTTATTTTGTATTGGCAAAATTATCCACCAGCCGTATAAGGGTTAACACGGTATACAGTACATCAGAACCCATACCTCAGGCTCTTGGCCCGCACAGTGTAATATGGGCTTCATTTGAACACCCCCAATACTTAACCCATTCAAATCTAGTGTGTATTCATGATCTGACAAATACAGCAATATTTGATACCAAATCAATGTCTTAAGAAAACTATTTGAAGGAGGAATGTTTATCACAGTTGAACCTACAATTTCCCTTCAAATAATTTCTGAATTGATAATCAATTCGTAAGTTATTTTGAGCATAGTATCATAGATCCAGACGACACCTATCAAATTGAGCTCCAAACATAAATGGGTCAAATATCATTCTTGTGATTGCATGACCTATTTACCTTACTCAGATTGGCCAGCTTGTGTCTTAGTGAAAGCATATCCTTACATGTCATCAGCTATATTTCTACATATATGATAGCAATATATACCGGGTATATATATAAATACATGAATATATATATATATATATATATATATATATATATATATATATATATATATATATATATATATATATATATATATATATATATATATATATATACATATACACACACACATATATATATATATATATATATATATATATATATATATATATATATATATATATATATATATATATATATATATATATATATACTGTGATCACCCCTCAAGCAGATAGCTATTCGGTGGTTATTAAATTCGAAGAGTGAATGGAGGAGAATATATGGTAACAGATAAATTGTTTAATTATAATAAAAAAGAAATGGATTTATGTGATGAATATTTTAAAATGTCTTTAAATTGAGAGGATGCATTTAGTACTGTAGGTGTAATGGGAAAAAGTTAATCTTAAAATATAAGGTTTTTATACACTAGAATAAAGCCTTCGGTAAATAGCCAAGGCACGTCATAAAAAGTTGCGAGATTTGCATTGAAGAGTTCTAATCATTTCAGCCTCCAATTCAAAAGTTCAGAGATTTGCGTTGAAGAGTTCTAATTATTTTAGCCTCCATATAAAAAGTTTCGAGATTTCGGTTGAAGAGTTCTAATTATTTGAGCATCCAAATCAAAAGTTTCGAGATTTCCGTTGAAGAGTTCGAATTATTTAGCCTCCAAATAAAAAGTTTCGATATATGCATTGAAGAGTTCTTATTATTTGGGCCTCCAAATCAAAAGTTTCGAGATATGCGTTGAAGAGTTCTAATTATTTGAGCCTCCAAATAAAAGTTTCGATATATGCTATGAAGAATTCTAATTATTTTATCCTCCAAATAAAAAGTTTCGATATATGCATTGAAGAGTTCTAATTATTTGAGCTCCCAACTAAAAAGTTGCGGGAGTTGTGTTGAAGAGTTCTAATTGTTTGAGCCTCCAAATCAAAAGTTTCGAGATTTCCGTTGAAGAGTTCTAATTACTTGAGCCTCCAAAAAAGGAGAGTATGATCATGAGGAAAAGCATGACGACGTCTAGATATAGCTGGCATGCGGCGTAGATGTGCTCTTCCGCACTCAGCTTGTACTTGTGTTTCCCCATCAATATCTGAGTGTCGTACGCGAGGAACTGAAACACACAAAAACACACAAATCAACGAAAAGTTAGTCTACCAATATATCCATTTATTCTTTAACTGAAACACACAAAAACACACACAAATCAATGTGAAATAAGGTATTATGCTTAAGCTTGAGAGATTCCACCAACATTGACAGGCTGCATTGAGCAATAATGGAGTATCCTTGCTTTAATCAACAAGGGGGGCTATTAACCAATTAATACTCACAGCGGCCAAAACAGCCTGATCATTTTGGTGAATTCTTTTAGCCGAAAACATATTTGGAAAAAATATTTGAAGGAGAAATGTTCATCAAAACAATACCAAAAACTCTCCTTCAAATATTTTCTAAAGGCATTCTTAATTTCTAAGTTATTGTCAAAAATACCAAAGACCCAGACGACAATTTCAAAGGTAACTCTTAAGCGTTTATGGGTTAAGCTTGATTAGAATAAAGATGCAATGTTGACACTGTTTATATGCGTTTTCTCATTAGAATCATTATCACTCTGATAATGACAATGATCTCCCAAATAATTTTTAACAGTCTTGAAACTGTTTCATAAAAACAAAATTGTTAGAATTGAAGTTTTCCAAAATCATTGGAACATATAAAATCCAAGGATAGATTTTTTTTGATTAATGAAACCATTTTTCTAACATTGACTCAAAATTATAAATTCAGAGGGATCAAATACAGTACCATAGCAGTAAGGACAGTTTAAATGATGCATTTGAATGAAACACATAAAAGGCAAGAATTTTTTATTTCTTGTTATATCTATGAAATATAGGTGAGAAAAACATATTCATAATAAGGCCAAAAATGTTTCATTTTATTGCATTTCTCATTTTTTTAATTGAAAACTACTAATGTAGGTGTATGTATCGCCTTTGGAATGAGCTTCCTGACAACATCAAGGCTGTTGATAGTGTGCAAAACTTCAAGAAACAGTTGAAAACATTGCTATTTCGAAAGAAGTTTATTTGACTATATGGACCATAAAGAACCGTCCACTGACTTGCTTTAAAGCGCTTTTGAACATTATAGGTGGAAAGGGCGCTATATCAAATATCAATTATTATTATTATTATTATTATTATCATTAGGTATTCTTTCATTTTTCATTTTTCTAAATTGAAAAAGACCAACAATTAGGTATATGAAAGGCAACTTATGCTTAATTGTTTTCACATTTTCCCATTAGGCCACTCCAATTTATTTACTTGTCTTACGAGCTCAGGAGGTAGGAAATGAGCCATTTTGGAATAAAAAAAAAAGTTGAAAAACGTGACTTTTTTATTTAATTTATTTTTTTTAGAGTCTGCTGACTAGGACTGGTAGCGATATGTTTCTAACAGCCTATTCTCAACTAAATAAAATCAATCAATCTACTTATCCCTGTAACCTGAAGGGTGAGAGGTATACCTCCTTAAGTCTGAAGCTCTACTACAGTGATGATAGCTTCCTGTAGTTGATTGAATCACCCTTACAAAGAATATTCTTAAAACTTGCACTTTTTTTTTTTTTTTGGAGTCTGACAGAAAATTTCAAAACCACTTTCGTCCGTAAGACACCAAAGGTGACTTTTTTTTCTTTTTTTTTGGAGTCTGACAGGATTTTTTTACCAAAAAAAGCTCGTAAGACAAGTAATTAAATTGGAGTGGCCTTAGCACATACTTAAGGGCATAAATGAACATACTAAAGCAGTAGTAACCACAGTTACCTAGGCATTTGCAAAGGAATTTTTCTATAACATGAGTTAGACCACTTACAACCAGAGTCACCAAGCTATAGGACATACTGTAGAATGGCTGATTTTTCCGTGTGACAATTTGCCTTAACTTATCATTTTCGGGTGTTTCCGTTTCTAATATTTCCGAAGAGAGGATATATGTTTTTTCCGTTTCCAATTTTCCCGTAGATTTTTAATTTTAGTAGTATGCCAAAGAGTAAATATTAATGGGTAAGGACACGGATTTCTCCGTGTTTATTAAGTTCAGATATGTACTGTATTGTGTTTTCCTGTGTCGTTTATTCCCGTTTGAAAGCATTCCGAAAAAAAACGGGAAAATAAACTCACGGAAAAGTTAGCACAGTATATGCAAATACCTTCTAAGTTTAGAATTTCTTTTCATCCACTAATTTCGATCAAAATTCTTCAGTGAATTGTTTAAATAATATCAATGAATATTTAGCAATATCACTAAACGGATATTTTTAACTTTCAATAGTTATGTAATTCACTCACCACTGAGAATATGAGGGCAGCCAGAGCTCCATACACGCAATGCAGGATCTGAGGAAAAGGAGAAAATAAATGTGTATATATATATATATATATATGTATATGTATATATATATATATATATATATATATATATATATATATATATATATATATATATATATATATATATATATTATCATAATACTGCTGAGTAGGGATAGGGTATGGCACTTGATACGATACCAAATACGATATTGCATGGGAAAAAGTATCGTATTGTATCATTTAAGATTTAATTGATACACAAAGGCAGTTCGTCACGAAGCTGACATTGCTAAATTTACAAAATTAGGTCGTAGGTATTGTTATGTTAAGGTATTGTGTCGTTAATGAAATTTCTATATTCAGAAGGTGCCAATTCTTACTACGGGGAATAAATAATATAAGGGATACGTACATAGCTGAAGCCGACGGTCACGTAGATAATGAGAACAGCAAAGTCAAAGAAGATGAACACCATGCTGAGTGCAAATATGATGCCGTTACACATCGTGAAGTCACACTGAAACAAATAAGGCATGAATTACATGTAGTCTTTTGTTGTAGTCAGACATTGGGCGTTTTTAATGAAGACTTGAAGCACATACATTTGTATGATTCCATCACACGCTGTTAAGTCAAACCGAAACAAATAGTTTTACTTGTATGTAGCCTATCATTGTGGTCATTATTTTATAAAAGAAGGGTATGGTTTACATATTTGTGTGTATTTTTGTACGGATTTACATCTCTTTCAATAGCGTAGATATTATTGCAAAGAGATATGAATACCATGTCACCATACATTGTAAAGTCTCACTGAAACAAATAACGAATTACATGTATTTGTGAGTTTTTGCTTTCCTGTTCCCTCTCTATTAGGGGTCATCAAAATGAATGAGGGTTTAAATTATCAGTTCTTTATAAAAAGCCATCTTTTCTCCATATTGCCTTAAATAGCCTGAAGAATTAAGTGATTAAAAACAATTCTCTTTATGAAAATACTTTAAGGGAAAGGTTGACCAGAGCACTGGTAATAACTCAGCTTTACATATGTAATACATTATGTTTTACATAATCAAACAAAGTTTAGTGCAAAACTAACATAATTAAGTCTCTTGAAGGCAGGAAGTGCCGTTAAAAATATTGTCAAGATATCATCAAGGAAATCTCAATATTGTATTGTATCGTGAAACATTTAACCCTCATGCTGCTAAGTTGTCCAATACAGAAAATGCAAAAATCCTAAAATAAAATCACTGAAACCCTGCCACATGGGTACTCATCTAAGAGTACTCTGCAGGAGCTATCCAATAAATACCAATATGACAGGTTTTAGATGGTTTTAAAAAACCTTTGCGTCCTTGTGCTTTGGACGAAAGTAGCCTCAGCGTTGGTGGCTATCCCTATCAGTCTTGCTTGTAACCTACCTTTGTCTGTATGGCGAAGATTGAGATGGCCAGACACACAGCACACGTGATACCTGCTGCAATCAGGACCGTTGGGATATCGTGGAAGCTGAAATACACACATAGAAATCAAAAACATCACCATGATCTTAACCCATTCATGCCGGTATTTTATATTTTTCATGTATATCTAGAGGAGTAACTTTGATCAGAATCCAAAGATTTTAACAGTCTATTTTTCAAAAATGTTTAAAGGAGAAACATTGGAAAGGTTCAACATGTTCTATTTTTCAATTTTTTTAGAGTAGAAACAATGATCTGAATCCAATGCACTCAAAACCTCCCGATGATTTTCATCCATTCATGTTTTTCTTCATAAAATTTATAGGAGATATATTGATCTGAGGCCAACATGTTTTTTTAGAGAATAAGATCAGCTTTGATCTAATTTAAGAAGAATTGGGATCAGTAACAGATACCTTTCTTATTGTTCGTCAAGCATTGTAATTGATCCAAATAGATTTTTGAGCTTTTAACATGAACTTAGGTCATGAATAAAGCTATGGCTCTAAGGCAAAGGTAAAACCTTCAGGCCTCCGTCAAATACACATAATGCCCTCATAAACAGTCAATGAGCCTGTACCAAATATGTATCAAAAGTACAATATGGCAAACCAAGGGTAGTCTTACCTAGTGATGGTGCCACACATGTAGGAGAAAGCCAAAGTCTGGAAGGAAAATAAGAAATTATCAGTATGAAAAACTAAGAGGTAACCAAATGCAAGTCTTTAAATGATTTGTAGGTGATAACATTCAAGCATTAATATTGAAGTATTCAATATGATAGAAATTGAAATAAATATTCAAATGTGAAATATACCTCTAAAAACTTTGATTGAAAGCTTATGTTACTGCTATGGATGATTTGATTTTGAAAATATATTTTACAAGATAAAATTGAAAGCTGTTGTTTACACTATCTATTCGATATTGGAGGTATATTTTTAGATATGTAATTGAAAGTCATTCCTGCTTTTTTCAACTGTTCCTCTAATCATCTTCGTAAATATATTATTCTAATTGCTTCCAGGTGTGAGGTGAATCTATCGAGAATTATCTTGTGGTGGATGGAAGAGATTATGCAACATTTTCCATTATTGTTTTTCACAGTACACACTACTCACAAAGATTCCAAGAGCGATGTAGTTGCCTGGATACTTGCGTCTACAAAGAAACATGAAACATTACAACAGTTGCACTCACAGTTTGAGTCTATCTGGGTCTTCGGGAGGATGTTTAAGAAGATGGCTTGTCAGGAAACATTTGGTCATTACCCAATCAGAGCCAAAATTGAAAATTCTTTCATAGAAACTGTCCACAAAGGAGGATTTTAGAAAACCACCTGTCCAAAAGGCAGGCTGGATGGGACCTGACGAAGTCCCTGGTCACACTATATTTGCCATAGATTCATCAGATTAGAACCAAGAGCAGGTAAGCATACACTGATTGGGGACAAATTAGAATGAATCATTTGTTGTGACGCTATATGACATTTAGGTTATATTTGCTTCATTATTTCATGAACATAGCATTAGTCATTTTTAGCACAAAATGCACCATAATCACAGCTCAACCCATTTTAAGGGGGCTCCGGATCTTCGCACCTGTGAATAGTTTTTTTTTTTTTTTTTTGATATGTGAAAGCTCAAAAGGTTTGCTACTTATTCTTTGGATTTAGAACTACTAGATCTACAAATGACAAAAAACAAGACTTTTGTAAAGGCTGACCACTTGAGGAGAGAACATCCTCAGGCACCCAGCTGTGATGTTTATCTAATATCTTTATATCCCTTCCTTATCTGATCTCCCCTGGGAGGGTGCTTTACTGGCTGATGGATGTGAATTGGGGGTTACTTCTTGGCCAGGTCCAGAATGTGTATTCTATCAAATGGAAGTATCCTGCTACCCAGGAAACAAGCACTGAGCAATGATTGCGTTGCAATTAGGGTATTGAATAACAGGTGTGATTCTTGTGCATCAGCTGTCTTGCTTTACAGGTGTAGGTCAGACAGTTCAGGTAAAACCAATCAAATGCTCCAGATATATTCTGGTGTGTGATAGGCAGGATGTTTGGGATATCTTACCTAGGCGAAGAGGGTTTCCTGTAGGGTTAGGAGAGAACATTTAGATGCTGATCCCTGGACAGTGCAGAGTCTTAATGCATTCTTACAATGGGAAATACAGTACTGAGTACTAGTTCAGATGACAGTGGCATAGCAATTGAAGATGCAGACTCTGAGGAAAGAGACATTGATCATGGCTCAGAAGATGAGACAGATTCTTGCAAAGAGAGGGTAACAGGAAGACATATTCTACATTCACAAGATCTAGAAGACAGCCTTCAGGAAGCTGCAGTGTGTGCATGCTGCCTTGATGGAAAGTTAGAACTATGGCAAGATAGTACAAGGAGACAAGGACATCGATCAGCTCTATTTTGGAGATGCTCAAATAAGGATTGTGATGGCAAGCGAACAGACTTTCCAAATAGTGACAAAAAGGGACGATTTCATGCTATAAACAGACAATCAGTTCTAGCAGGACGCATGTGTGGAAATGGACAATAATGCTCTTCAAAAGTCCAGTGAAGCTATGGATCTGCCTCCTCCAGTTACCCCCAAAAGTTTCAAGAAGCATGAGGTATCCAAGCCATAATAGTTTCTCTATTAGCAGTTAGTAATAGTTTCTTATCTTTCCTTATCAGCTGGGGGGAGGAGTGCTCACTAGGGGGTCCAGCCTCTACCAGTAAAAACCTCCAAATCTAGACCCTTTTAATTCCAGTAATTGAGTTACCAATTGAACTATCAAACATTCAAACTATTCTACCAATACATGCAAATCATATAGTTATTCCAGATTATCCCTTAAAGTTTCATAAGGGGGCAGGACATCATAATAGGCTGTAGGATATGCAGGGCTGGCTTTAACAGCTGGTTTGAAGGCTTTCTAAAATCACCATACTTCTCATTTTTGAAAAGCCCTCATTTATTCAATATTGATCTTAGAAGGCTGAAATTTTAACACCGGATCAAAAACATCCTTGGGCAAATACTGCTTTTTTTGATATCTGCTCTAGTTATTTCTTAATTCAACTTCGAAAATGCAGAAAGGTAAAATTCAACAAAAAATATTGATCACAACCTAAACTCGCTGTAAATTCCTTTAGGAACAAAAATCTAAAAAAATGAAAAACCGTAACTTGCTCAAGGACGTTTTCTTTATAATATATAAATATCAACTGTGTTAAACCTTTATTGAAGCCAGCAGGTAATTTGCAAAAACATATGTATTAGAAATCTGCATCACTGTCTTTCGGCCCCATCCCCCGGAAACTGTGAAGGTGTTACAAAACATGTTTAGGATATTCGACCTTTCCAGGGTCTCAGCTTTCATAAAATATATAGTTTATTGGGGTTTTCTTGTACAATAACCAAGATATTGGTCAATCTTTACATGGAATTCTCACTTAGAAAACGAAGGTCCAGAGCCCGCTTAACCGTTTCATGGCTAGATATATTTGTACCTGTAGTCTGGATACTTTTGAAAATAACTTTGGAATTAAGCATTCATTCAAAAAACCTTGAAGGAGAGTTGTCGGTATCGTTCTAATCAACATTTCCTCTTTATATTTTTTCAAAAAATGCCCTGGTCGTACAGTTATTACCAAAATAGTCAGGTTGGTTTTGGACACTTCAGGTGTGAATGGGTTAAGTATACAGTTATCTTTAGTGATCTATTTAACTTAACCCTTAAGCTGCTGGTGGCTAATTTGGCCAATACAAAATGATGCAAAAAAGCTGAAAAATGACTGAAGCCCTGGCACATGGTTACTCATCTGAGAGTAATAAGCGAGAGCTATCTAATGAATACCATCATGACAGGGATTTCAAAAATCGTTGCATTCTTGTGCTTCGGATGAAAGTAGCAGTGACATTGTAAGGGGGAAGAAAATAATTTTGGAATCAAGAATAAATTCATACAAATATGTGTATTGGACAGGGCTCAACATAACAGACAGCCCCATAGTCATGACTATCTAATAATGGAAAAACTGCATTTCAGGCAAGCTGAACAAGCCCCCCACTTGCCCTGCTTGACAATCTATCATTTGAATGGAAATTGAGAGGTGCATTCATTGAATTCATAACAGGATCTTTGGAATAACAATATAGTTGACAGTAACCTTGAATTGTCATAAAGGGTAAAGGTAGAAATAAAATGGGTGAGAAAAATATACAGGAATAACATCAAGCCTATTTTTTTCATGATTAAGATTTTTTTTTATTGTCTCTATGTCAAGGTTAAACAAGGTAACTGCTATCAAATTGGCCGGGCAACCTGAACGCCTGGCGGGACTATCTGATCTTGGGTTCAATTTGCCCTGCCTGACTACCTGGGTTGGTCGGGTACTGTGGAGCCCTGTGGCACCTTCAGATTAAAGTCTGGTCAACATTTCTTCATCAACCATTTTCTAAAAAATACTCAGATTACACTTTTTGGGCACTGCTTATATTACTGGGCTGAGGGAAGGAAGGCTTTGGGTTTTACGTCGCTTTCAACAGCTTAGGTCATATTGCGACGAGATAGAAACTTGGAACCAGGAAGAAATTCCCTTCTCTTTGCGAATAGTTCCAAGGGGTCTTCCATTTGCAGAAGGACCACAGACAGTCTTCCACAACACCGCACATTTATATAGCGGGCAAGCTTGCTATTTTGGCACCCAGCGGAGACTCGAACCTGCCAACTCATGGAGCCAGGTGTGATAACCACTAGGCCACGGCGGATCCCTACTGGGCTGAGGACCAGTCCATCTAGTACATATATATCGGAAGATTCTAATCAATTATTTTGAATTGAAAAGAAATTAAAGAAAGCTCATGAATGAAATAAGTATTTTGATTTGAGACTTACCTGACTGTGGGACAACACACAAGTGCAATGTAGGTGACAACAAATACACCACTGAAATAAACCATAAATACACAGTTAGAGAATGCAGTTTTCAAATTATGATCACACTGATCACACTCACATGTGTGATATTTTGCAAATACGAGATAAACAACTTGAAATTCTAGTGTTATTGAAGTATCATGTACTTCACATTACCGTACACAGGCATACCACAATCATGACTAATGAGACATTTGTAAACTCGACTGTGGGGTCATATAGGCGGTCCAGTGACAGGGCAGTGAATGCAAATGGCGACCAAGTGATTATAGTGCACATGGTCACTTCAGGCATGAACTGTATAGAGGTGGCAGCATATATGAGTTCAATTTGCGGTATGCCTCAAGGTATTGTTACGCATAAATCCATATTGGACTTCAAAACCTTACTGTTGAATAATTTGTTCTTCAAATAAAAAGGTTTGGATGCTGTCATTTTCCCTTCATTTTGATCAATATTTTCATTTGTTTTGCGCTATCCAGAAGTTTAATGTTATGGTTTTCAGGCAGGTTGGGTGTCTACATATGTTTTATATGGACCCTCTGATATAATCAATGCATACAGGCTGTATTCTAAGGATGTCAGAATACACCTTTCAAGCCCCTACTGAAGCATATTGAAATATCATGCTTTTCATAACAGATATTTCACTGAAATAACACTTGAAGACTGATTTATGAATAACATCACATATAAGCATGAATATCTACAAAATTAAATCATCATTAATATCAGCAAAAGTATCACCCATGTGTCATGAACTACGTAAGAGAACTGTGTTCTACTAATTGTGTAAAACTAAACATTAAGCTGAAATGCTAGGTTACACTACTGTTTATTCCCCGACATATTGGTTGTTTAACATTGACTTTATAATAGATGTTGATGCTTAACCCTTATGCTGATGTGGCTGATTTGGCCAATACAAAATGATGCAAAAAAGCTGAAATATGACTGAAGCCCTGGCACATGAGTACTCATCTGAGAGTACTCAGCAAGAGCTATCCAATGAATACCAACATGACGGGGTTAAGATGTTTTTCAAAAATATTGCGTCCTTGTGCTTTGGACGAAAGTAGCCTCAGCATTGGAAGGGTTAAAACTGATAAGGTATACTTACTAGGAAACATAGTAGAACATAATATTAGCTCTGACCCATCTCTTAGCCGGATTACTGTAAAATAAACAAGGATATAATGGCTTTTGTCTCATAACCTAGAGACGGCATCGTTTCTCGATACAATACAATATCAAATACCTATACTGAATTGGAAAAAGTATTGTATCGAAAAAGTTTGATATCGTATAGTACTGTTTAAGATTTTAAGTATAAATAAAATTGACTTAATTGTATAATGGATGTCTCCATACAAAGGCTGTTCACTATATATTAGAAAAGAATCCTAGGCAGACAGTACTGACCTTTAACAAAATTAGGTCTCTGGGAGGCAGGCAGAAATAATGTTAGAAATAATGTTAATACATATCATGTTTTAAAGCAAATACGAACATTGTATCGTATCGCAAACAATTTAAAAGGTGCCAATCTCCCTCAAAACCTATTAATGCCTGCAGTATATATATACTTTATTGGCTGTAGATAACTACAAAATATATAATATACAAAGCATATAGCAATACACAAAAGTAAATAATAGAAAATTATAAGAAAAGAACAGAAACTGGAATAAGCTAGACTGTAAAGTTACAGCAGAGCTATATAACTTGGGAAACTAGATATGTGGAAAACGAAAAAATTTAAACATTACATATAGCATATAAGATTTGTAAACATTACTCTATGGCCTTAGACTTATACTGGTCTTGATACCGGGTGGTCTTCCGAAAGCCGTCCGTCTTTCTATCCGACCCCCTGTCTCTGGTTCAACACATATTTGTATATACCGTTAATGTGTTTCCCAGAGATATGCCATAACTGCTCCATCGTGTCTAAATTGCAGTCATTAGGGAATTTCCCTAGACATAGAGACATAACTTCATGTTCATATAACGTTAAAATTTCCCTCACGTCCGGGTATTGTTCAAATTCTTCGAACATTGCAGTACGTAGTTGCTGTGTACCTGGGCATTGCATCGTTATATGGAAAATATCTTCAATGGTATACATATCGCATAGGGAGCATACTCTATTTCCGCATGGTAGGTGTTTAAGGCGGATATCGTCACATTTAAGGAGACTGGCATGGCTCAGAAATTTTGCCATCACCTCACAGGTTCGGATTATGCCTGGGTACTTGTTCGAGAGACTCCACCATGTTAAGTACCTAGGTTTTGGACATATGCGAATCAAGAGGTCAAGCTCCCTATGCAGCCTAGCTTCTAGGCACCGGTGGGTGTCCTCGAGTGACCACCCTCTGTCCCACACCATTTTCTTCCATACAGACTTGGGATACACATGCCCTCTAGTGGTCATATTCCTTACTTCGTTAATTAGTCTAAAAATAGAAGCCACGTTTAGTAAATCATCCACGATACTCCATTCTTCTGACAAAGGCGCATTTCCATCTTCATCAAAATAGTTATTGGCTCTTTCGATGAAGATTCTTTTTGAGAGGTTCTCATCGTCCAAAGCGAGTATTCAACGTATAAATAAAAGCTTTCTTACCTGTACTAGTCTAACGAGTCTCATCCACCCCAGACCGAAAAAACTACAGATATTCGGGGATTTAAAGTAAAACCGCTGAACTTTTTTCCCCGCATATATTTGAAAAGTATTTAAAATGTTTATACTGTCGCTATTCATGCGCCACAGTTCGCAACCATATAACGCGATTGGGACAACGATCGTCCAAAAAATGTAGTTGCACGTGGCAATGTTAAGACCGTTTTTCCGAATACCGATACCGGATACCGCATTCAAGGCTCTCCTGGCCTTCCCGATTCTTTCCTCTATACCGGAAGTACTCCCCGCGTAAATTGAAGCCCTAATCCCTACGTGATCATACTCGGTCATTTCCTTGACTTTTGCAGGTCCTAATCTAAAAGATCTATTTATAGAGTTTCTATCATGTGCCCGGCGGTTCTCTCCGTACACTAAGATCCCACTCTTCCGGGCATTGAAATCGTACCTCCATGTACACCCATGGAGATACACCCTCTCCATTACAGCGTCGGTCTTGCGTTTGGAGAGACATACTGCTGCCAAATCATCCGCATACCCTTGAGGGGTACTAGGTGTTTGATATATTTTGGCACACAGTCCCGAATCCCGTAGGTTAACCAGTAACGAATTTATGAAAACGGTATATTTTAAAAGTGAGAGATACCCCCCCTGATGAATCCCACAGGTAAGTGTATAGGGTTCAGAGAGGTTCCCTCTAATGCGCACGCGACAGCGAAAATCCAAATATCCCCGATAAAGTAGACGCCATGTCTTACCAGTGATACCTAGATCAAAAAGCTGCTTGAACAGGCCATCAATCCACACGGTATCAAAGGCTTTGGCCACGTCAAAGAAAGCCACGAAACATTTGTCGTTATCCTCCATTGACGTGGCCACCGTCTCCTGGAGTAAAAAAGCCGTGTGGAGACAGGAGAGACCTGTCTTACAGGCTCCCTGTAGCTCCGAGATGATCCGTTCACTCTTCCACCAGACTTTTAAACGATTCCAAATTAAAATTTCAAAGACCTTGTTAAATGTTGAAAGAAGCGTGATCCCACGGTAGTTATTCGGATCCAAGGCATCCAGATCCTTCCCTTTAAAGAGAGGGATCTGAACGCCTATTCTAAAAGTCTCGGGGACTACTTCGAGGTCCAGTATATAGTTATAAAGGACAGAGAGAACTTCAGATATGAGGGGGTCTGCGTGAACAATATGTTCAGCAGTAATCATATCATGACCGGCCGCTTTCCCTAGGTTTAGGGTTTTAATCGCAAATCGTATTTCATCGATTGAAAAAGGTGCCCTCAAAAAATCGTCATCCATATCCCTACCTTCGCTGTAGCGTTCAACGAACGAAGTAACTGTACGAAAATGTTCATCATTATAGTTGGGTTTGCTCTTAGGTGTACCGAGGTTGGCGAAGTGCTTTCGCCAGACTTCCAGCACTTCGTCAACTTCGTTAACAACTACCCCGTCGTGTTTTTTTATAGCAATGTTGGATATACTACCCGACCCTCTACACCGTCTAACCAACTGCCAGAAGGAATTTGTATCTACTTCGGCCAGTCTCGCAGCTCTACATATTTCATCCGCCTCATACTGTTTAGCAATCCGTCTGATGGTATTGGCGAAAGTCTTCTTCGAGGGTTTGTACAATATCATCAGGGGGTCGGTAGGGTCACGGGGTCTACCTGCACGTAACAACGAACTTTCTCTTTCTTCAAATAAGAAAGTTCATCGTTCCAGTATGGTTTGATGTGCTTGACATATTTAGTACGGGGTAAACCTTCGGCAGCGTGGTGAAGGATGTCAGTTAATTCCTGAAACCGATCATTTATCGTAAAGTTTGTTATCTGAACATTGTTAACTGACTCTAAGAGTCCCAACAAAAGTTGGGAGGTGTTGTTAATATATTGGAGTTTCACTCCATCTCTGTCCCACTTGATCTTACTGGGTAAGTCAATCTTTTGGGAGCAGTGGATCTTAGATGTGACGAGGATCGATAAGTGAACATCTCTATGGTCCGAAGTATTAAGGGCGTCCCAACCACTAACATGACAATCTCTGACATCCTTCACCAGGTAGGCGGGGACCGATATGTAATCGATAGTGGAGCATCCATTATGGCATTCGAAAGTGTCGATGGAGCCATATGCTAACGACTGCATATTCATGGGCACCTGACCATGCCTCTCAAAGAAATGGGAGATATACCTACCTCTAGCTGAGGGGGCTCTAGTACCTCTAGGGCCACCGTAGGAGCCTACATCCCCATTAAAATCTCCAAGTAAAATAATGTGGGATCCAGGTTCGCGAGAGTCAATGATTTCTGACACCTCATCTAAAACAGTAGCGAGGTCCTCATCACTACCCTGGGCTGGTAGGTATAAGGAGACAAAAAATTAAACATTCCCAGCCTGTGGCTGGAACCGGACTACACAGGCCCTATCGTGGATGATGTCACCAACTTTTGAGAAACCCGGGATTTTCTTATTCCAGAAAAGGGCAACCCCCCCCCCCCCTGCCCTCTCCTAGAACCATAAAATTCTGCAGCAGAGGATCTGCTCGACCTTGCGAAGACAGCATGTGTATCGACAATTTCATCTAAGACACCTAACCTATTGCTATGGAGCCAGTGCTCCGACATTGCCAGAACATCAACCTCAGACAAGAGTTTCTTTAGATAGAGGATACTTGACAAATAACCCCTTGCATTCCAGCAAGCCAATTTCAATTGTTGTACTCCGGCCATGTATGTTTTTGAGTGCACAGAAATACAGGTGAGTATAGAGATCAAGGTCAGAAAATAGTGTATGCTCTTAGGGCCTAATAGCATCTTGAAGTTTATCAGAAGGGTCAAAAATACCAATAGAGGGTCTACAGGTAAGTATTATACATGATATACAATAGCGTATAAATAGTAACCCTTCATATAATAAGAACCAGGAAGGGCCCAGGTACACAGCATATGGGAGTTTATAAGTACTTGTATGGCATATAGAGGGAACACAAGAAGAATTCATAAGGTAAGTCGCCAACCCATCCTCCATGGGGTAGAAACAAAGGGGACTATGTAAGTTCGGACATACTGAACATCTAAATCCATCGGGTGTAGAGCACCATGTTTGGTTCAGATGCACAACATGCACCGACCCCACACGCCCGAAATACACCCATAGAGAATTGGAGGTGTCAACTTAATTACATAAACCATATACATACTACTGGCAAAGTAGTCACAGAAGCAATCCAGTACACTGGGGCAACAAAACACAGAGCAATAGCCCTCAGTGCATCTAAATGGGTAGTAGCATAGATGAGTATCATGGTAAGTGCACAAAATCCGTACTTGACTAGACCCAAACACACTCTGCACACAGACTCCATGGGTTAATAAATCATAAGTCCCACGAAATGGGGATATTACAGGAAATATCAATAAGTGTTGCAGCAGGTAAGTATATCCTTCATACTGAGTGCCTACAAGGACATACAACGGGAGGGCACTAGCATTTGGTAAGTCAAGAACAACATTATTACGTAAGTATTGTGAGAAAACAGTCGAACTCGCCACTACATATGTACAGCCTCCTGTAGTGGTTGGGAGACGACTATGGTTGGCAAACACATCAAAGAGTACAGTATAATCTTCATCTATAACCTCCCAAAGGATGTGACTGCGATGATAGATACTACGGGATACGTCACTAGTATGTATATGACTGGCTTCTAGTCCATAGGGGACATAGGCTCTAGGATATATGACTTCAATTACCGTCAATTTTCGGTTAACTCCTAAAAGCACCAAAAGAGGGCGCCACCCTAATAAGTATGGGCTGACCTGTGTGGCTACAGAGGGTCGGCGCGGCATGACCTCGGCATTAAGTGCAATGTGGTCACACGTCATTTCTGGGTGCATAGAGAGTACAGGCAGGTATTGTTTGTTTACATACCAAGGTTGACAGATTGCTAACCCAAGATTCTGCGAGATTTTGCTATTTATGTATTCGTAAGAGATGGTAGGTAGCAAGTAGATCACTAACATAAAACGGTACCAGTGGAAATTGGGGATACTCTTTGTGTGCCTACCAAGCGTGCTGGTTTCTATAGGTTTCAAATACCAAATATGTCGTCGTTTCCACCTTCATTAAGATTAGCAGCTTCATTTTGAGGATTGGCCGACCAGTATCTTACAACTGCATGCTCAGGCCAAAAGCCTGGTGAGAGGGCTTTCTCAACATCTTCATCTTTAAGTGAGACTCTACAATTCGCCCGATTGCAGTCTGACTGCTCAAAGACCCTGGCTTGAAGTATAAAGACTCCCTTTCTCCTACAGTAGGATTAAACTCGACCCTCTAGATCTGCAGGCTTTGAACACCTTGTGTAGTCAAGGTGCTTGACGAAAATCTCTTTATGCGGCGTGGATTTTACCCCTAACAACATAAACATACCATCGTCAGAGTTACGTTTTGAGCGTTTATTTTCTACAGTGTTCCAATTATATTTACTAGCGGCACCTGCGTAACTCTCACGTTCATCACTAGGCCGGTCTAAGTGCCCATTGTTAACTCTCTTCTCACCTTTACGGCTGTTGCCGTTACCTGGGGCCGATTGAGGCCCATACCTAGGCTGGTTTGCGGAGCTACCGCGTGTGGCGCCATCATACGCAGCATTGTTAGAGGTCGAGGTCGTAGTGGAAGCACCTCCGTTCTGTCTCCTATTCTCATAAGTCTCTGCCTGGTCAGACATACAGATGAGATCCGCATCTGACATGTGATCTTCAGCCCAGGGCTCGTCGACAGCATAGTTTTTATGAGGGGGGTTCGAAACAGTGTCAGGTTGTCGGCTGGAGCTTGGCTGGGCAGCCGGGATGTTTCCAGCAGATGCGACGCCATTCACCGATCTAGGTGGGTTGGGTGCCGTACCCACCATACCCTGTCCCTGCCCACGCACATCAGAGGAGCGATCCGCCTTCCCTCTTTCGCGTTGGGGTAACGGGACCTGCTGCGGGATCATGGTATTCCCAGTAGAGTTACCGCTACATACCGGGGGGGGGGGGTTACTCTTCTTACTCGTTGGATGGTAGCGTACATCATCACGCAGCTGCATGGAGGACGGAGGTGGTGCACCAGCGGATGAGGAGTTAGAGACCATGGCATTGCCCGTCTGGCAAGCATAAACTCTCGCACCATAGTCGTACATGGTGACGTCTCTCTCCTTGCTCGAGCGTTCAGCGATCATAGTGGAGTTAGCACTTATCTGCTTAGACAAAACGCTCATAGTCGCCCGCATCTTCTCTCTCTCCTCCTCTGCTCTTGCTAGACGCTCCCTTAAATAGTTCGATCTAGCTTTATCCTGGTCAGCGTTTGAGTCTACACGTTTCTCCAGCTCCCTCATACGATCAAGGAGGAGTCGCACATTGTACTCACAGTTGCATGAGTTGCTCGGTCTGTTTGGAGAGATGAGACTCCTGCTCGGTGCGATCGGGGATCCCCATAGATCCCACTCTGTTTGTGTGGCCATTGTGATCGGTGGGTTGACACGGCGATTCTGAGAAGATGGGAGTGTTGGAGGATCGTCTAGTTGAGGGGGTTTACTTTGCTGATGGCTCGGTAACGTGTTTTGGGTTCCTACCTCACACGACTAAATGTGGTCAGATTTTCCACAATTACCGTTCTGCGCATGCCCTATGGGCCTAGTCGTGGTCAGAGCGGGAACACTAGGAGGTCCACTACCCGTCGGTGGACTTGGGCATGTCGGCTCATTTGCATCAGGTATATTCCCCTGAGATATCGGGACTCCCGTATTGTCCTCTAGAACAGGGGGTGGGCGTGTGGTATCAGCAGCAATGGCGATCGGTAACCTGGTATCAGGTTGAGATTCTACAGGAGGGTCCGAGCCCATAGTGTTCACCCTGCTAGTTAGATCGTTCCCTGCACCTTCCGATGATTCTTCGTCGGACGACTCAGATTGAGTATCGTTATCGCAAGTGTCCATTTCTGAGTATGGGGTATCACTCGCTACACTTTCGTTACCATCGTGTTTTCGGGTTGTATTCGACGGGGTGAACGGGATGAGGGTCTGCTTCTTGTTTCGTTGCGAGTTGCGCCGCCCACCACGTCTATTTTTCCCCTTTTTTGGGTTCTTTTTGACGTTTTTATATGGGAAGTATGGACACTCACCAGAGACGTATGATAAAAAGTCGATGGTGTCCATGGCCACCCTCGGCTTTCCTTTCCGAGCGATCAATGCCCATTCATCAACCATCCCTTGGGCATCGGCTAAGCATCCGTGCGTTACAGAGCCATCGAAAATCGGATCGAGATCCTTGTTACCTGGCTCAGAAACGGAGTTGAGGAGTTTCTTTTTCGCGTTCTCAAACATCTTATTTCGAATATCCAGGAGTGTGCCCATGTCGTACGCCTCTACCATTTCGTCAACCACGTCACTAGCGAGTTTCGAATCCACCTTCGCAAGGATTTCACTTATGTCATCTCGGAAAACGGCATTATAGTCGAAAACGGCAGAGCCACCGCTCCCCTGACCATCTTCGTCCGCCATCTTTGAGCCGCTCCCAGTGTCTCACAAAAGACTGGTAGCTTTAAGGCAATTTAGGGCATATCAACGGCATGTAAGATATATTTAATAGTTTATAATACCGATTGTATTGTCAGCTAGTTTTTATACAGTTTCATACTGGAATTTTTCTTTGGTTTGTACCGTTACCCTACACCAGTTCTGGTGCAGACCCCATGGAATGAATGAATGAATGTGTTTAAAGGCACATCGACACACAAAGGTCATTTAGTGTCATAAGATATTAGCAAAAGGTGGTCCTTTGAACAATGACAAAGCACAATTATTCCAGGTGAAAGAAGAAGAAGAGGGAGAGTAAGAGCAGAGCTTTCAGATCCAAGGAGGACCAAGGGATATTTTAGATGCAGGGTATCCATAGACATATCCACACATCCCCCTTCTTTTATAAGCAGGGTGCCACACCAGTGTAGGGTTCCCCAGGAATTGCCAGCTCCTATTGCACACCATAAGGTGGACCCCTTGTGGGGTTCAAACCCCAGACCCCAATGGAGAGGATAGTAGACTTACAAGAACATGAAGAAGCAGATGATTCCCACTGTGGTCAGAAGCTGTGTGAACAGGATCAGGTACACCTGCAAATATACAAAAACAACATGCAGTAAAATACCATTCATGGCAAAAAAGGAAAATGTAATTATAATAATAACAATAATGCTGCTGCTGCTGATGATGATGATGATACTACTACTGCTACTACTACTTCTACTACTGCTGCTGCTGATGATAATAATAATAATAATAATAATAATAATTATTATTATTATTTAAATCAGTACTCAAATTAGATAATGCACGTTTCAACTAATGGGATAATTTAGGATGGTCTTTATCAACAGGTGTAAGATATTAGGCAGGCAATACCAGGTGGGTCACGAAACATGGAGCTGCCCTTAATTAAGGACGACTCACCTTTTTGATAAATCGTCTGCGAACAGCTTTGTCTGAAAAGGAGTCTCCGGCGAAGTCATCGTTGGAGGTTTGGGAATCAGCATGTTCCTCATCCCTACAGGGGACCATGGGGGGCGCAGACCCCACGCCGGGACCTGACCCGTACGCTGGAAGGAAAGAAGAAATGGGGTTTTACGCGGCTTTCAACAGCTTAGATCATATCGCGACGAGACTGTAACCTGGAAGCGGGAATAAATTCTCTTCACAAATGGTTCCAAGGGGTCTTTCAATTGCAGTTCTAAGGACCTGGCCCGTACGCTGGAAAACAGATGGAAATTAACATAACTCTTGAAGATATGACAAAACCAGGCAGGGAGCACATCCTGGACCCGCCATATGCCTGTATGCATGCATATATATATATATATATATATATATATATATATATATATATATATATATATATATATATATATATATATATATATATATATATATATATATATATATATATATATATATATATGTATATTTATATAAATATAAATATATATAGACAGATACATAGATAGATAACCTGTGGACACCTGGAATTTTCCAAGCATACCTTTAATTTCCTATGTATCGATAATCGGTTATCTTTCAGTGAAGGCTGGTTTCTTATAATTACCTCCTTGCTGAGGAGGGTATCCACCGGCTGGGTATACTCCTGGTGGCGGGTATGCAGCACCTCCTCGTGGCGGGTATGCAGCACCCGTTTGTGGTGGGTACGCAGCACCTCCTCGTGGCGGGTATGCAGCACCCGTTTGTGGTGGGTATGCAGCACCTCCTCGTGGCGGGTATGCAGCAACTCCTTGTGGTGGGTATGCAGCAACTCCTTGTGGTGGGTATGCAGCACCCCCTGGTGGTGGGTATGCAGCAACTCCTTGTGGTGGGTATGCAGCACCCCTTGGCGGTGGGTATGCAGCACCCTTTGGTGGTGGGTATGGGGCGCCCCCTGGAGGTGGGTATGCACCCTGAGGGGCGTCTGGATACTCGAAGGCTTCGTTGATGTACATGGGTGGAGGGGGTTGATTAGACATGTTGGCCCTTAGAATGATCTACCACTCAATGGTGTTTCTGAAAAGAAAAAGAGAAAACTTTATATCAATACGCTCTTCGGAGGTTAACTTTTTACTTGTTTTGTTAGTCAGTTATATTCAATAGATTGTCGGCAGGGGCGGATCCAGGATTTCAGGTTAGGGGTGGGGGGGGGGGGGGGGGGCGTTAAATTTAGATGGACGAAGGCCATGAGTGCCATAGCACAACGCAACATCTTGGAGTTTTAGGGGGGGGGGGGGGGGCTTGCGCCCAGGACACACACACACATACATACATACATACATACATACATACATACATACATACATGTATACATACATACATACATACATACATACATACATACATATATATATATATATGTTTATATATATATATATGTATATATATATATATATGTATATATATATATATATATGTATATATATATATATGTATATATATATATATATATATATATATATATATATATATATATATATATATATATATATGTATATATATATGTATATATATATATATATATATATATATATATATATATATATATATATATATATATATATATATATATATATATATATATTCCTGTTAGTTTGGCACAAATAAATTCAAGGATCAACCTTTAGAAGACAGGGCAGAGGCGATTAGTATCAAACTTTAGATAGAAGATGGATTTCTGTCTGATTTAAATTGTCTACTGGTGCTGGCCATGCTAAAAACCCTTTTTGAAATTATAAAATTCCTATATGATAAACAACAAGTCAGTGGGACCAACCCCATTTGCCCAGTGCTGCAATGAACGGGTATTTTATAAGATATATTATTCCTTTCAGGCCTATATTTTTCCTAACGTCAGTGAGAATCGAGAAACTGATATGATTTAGTTGATATGTTTTGACTTGAGATGTTTTGTATGCATGCCATGTAGGACAGTTATAATGTGTCAAAGAAAAAAATGAATTCAATGTTATCCAGCTAAAACAGGTCAACCTTACTGTAGTTGTGCCCCTATCCTATGGGTTTTTATGGGTAGCAAACAGTTTATATATCAATCTGTCCTTTGGTTGGGGGAACTGAAATACATGCTCATTTGCTTTCAATCTGCATATTTTCAACTGAGAAAATTAAAAGAAAAATAATATCATAGAATTATTGAAATGAATTGTGAAATGAACTTACTTTTGAACATAAATACATGCACGTACTAATTTTCCTTACATTGAACTGTTCATGTTGTCTTTCCCACAGCCTAATACAATTGGCTTAAGCAATTAATCCTCCATTCTGGTCTTGGGTATAGGAAATGAATGGAACTTGTGTGGTTAATAATGAAACAGAACTCACCTTGGTTTGCACACAACACAGCCTATCTTCCTGGTCCAAAAAAGTTGACATTTCTTTCTATGCATGGCTGGACAATAAGGTTGTTACATGAGGGCTGTTGCTACTAACAATTAATCTGCCCATACAGGGTCTTAGCCAGGATTTGAAAACTGGGTGTCTAAACTGACAATTGTGAATTTTTGGGCGTCCTCTTTTTCAATGGACACCACAATTATATTCAGATTACAACCACAAACACGTATCTACTTATTGAAATAAGGCAAAATAGCTTTATACTATGCCATGGGATTTATATCGGGGTGAAGGAAATTGAATAGTTTGTTTGAAACATTTAAAGAATTTACTACTAATTTAGGGGTGTCCTGAGGGGTGACTTATGAGGGTTTGTGTGTCCAAATGACGCTACACTGGCTAAGACTATGGCCCCATAGATTTTCAATATTAGGGGTCCCGGTGGCTACCAGATGTGGGCTTTATATTCATAAAGAGTGGGAATATTTTGTCTTTATTCTTTATTATATCCATATCATATGATCAAATACATAACAACAATGTTTTCAGTGATATTTTAAGAGAGTGGAATATGAATTGTTATTGGCATGAAAACATAAATTTGGGCACCTAGTTTTCCAAAGTCATGGCCCAGCTGGCCACTAATTCAAAACGTAGCAGTAAACCCTTCCAATGCTAAGTCTACTTTCGTCCAAAAGCACAAGGATACAAAGAGTTTAGTGAACCATCTAAACCCTGTCATATTGGCATCCATTTTGAATACAAAGTATGTTTCATCATGCCAGTCAAGTACAGTTGCCATGGTATTCGTACATGTACCTATCATGACTAAAGATTTCCAGATAAAAAGGGTATACACAGTGTAATTTTCATTCCATACTCAATATCTAGTCAAGATACAGAATAGTAGAAAAGAGGGATTCCAGTTTATTGTAGACAAAATTTTGATATTTTGATCATTACTTAATAAACCTATATATAAACCTATATATATATATACACATACATATATCCATGTGTGATTTCACATGTCATTACCTCAGCAGAGTTTTAAAATAATGGTTAAAACAGAGGATGGCAATTTCCTGTTGTTTAAATTAAGGAGATTTATCATAATCATAACTTTCAATCCAAAGTATTTAGAATCCTATTTGATCAAAGGGACCACTCTACTTCTCTGTCCCACATATTGTAAAGGTATAACTATTAACGGATCCACATTTCGCGAATCCATCCGTTTTTCAATGATACCGGATCATAATATTCGCGTGTGGTCCGTCACCATATGTGCCATCTAAGCAGTGGTATTTTAATTCATGTACTATAATGCTTGAACCGACGAAACTGACTCGAACTTGCAATTGTTTCATTACGACGCAACCACCTAACAGTACCAAGTGAAATTAAGGGTTCAAGATAATCAGATTGAGCTATGAACAGTGCGAGTGATTGTCAAAATGAGTTTAATGCAATCGTGATTTCCTCAGTTGCGCTTAACTAGTATCACCAGGTGACTGTTATCAAACTTACGTGTCAATGAAAGTCCGTCCTGATTGGTTTACTGCAGATTTACCGTGATTATGTACATCATTCAAATTTGGTTGTAAGCTGTGAAACATTTATATATCACTAGCACACTCGTACGTGTGGCCATGCATGCACGTATGGTTATCAACAGAGCATGTGTACTTGTGACTGGATTTGCAACTTGAATACAAAATAGAACAATATTAACGGATCCTAAATGAGTATGCTCTATAGACCTGATCTTGGTAAGCCTCTACATCCTTACCTCTCCTAAATTGAAGTTTGAAATGTCCCTCAATTGATCCACATACTATCTTTGCCCAAGGCGCACAATTTGCTGTAAGCTTGATAACATAAAAAGTGGACTTTTCCATTTTCAAATTATAATATGTTCCTTTAGTTATATGTGAGAGAATGTTAGAGAGGTCTTCAGTCTGTGTTGCCAGTAATAGGTCAGTGCCAGAAACTAAGAAAGTTATAGCACAGGCAAAACCTCCTTTCTTAATTCAAGAAGTGTTGAGAAACCAAGGCCGTCACAAAACCATTGTTAACTTCCCTGCATATAAAAGATCTTTTTGTATTTGTTAATTTCCTTCATCGTGATTTACATATGTGACTACAGTGGGGCTTTAAATGACCACAAATTTCCTGTTACTGAGTGCAGCAGGGGTTATCAAGTCATCTATGTCCCTACTAATGCATTCACTAATCCAAACTTAAAAGGAAAGGAAACTGTGTATTTGCCGTTCAATATGATCCCCTACTACAGCAAGTGCCCATCTCACTCCGAGCTTGTCCCACCACTCCCCAGTGACATTGCTCAGTGATGTCACACTTAGCTAGTTCTGCATGTACCCTATATGCTGGCTGTGCCAAGAGCCAAAAATATCAACAAACCTGACACTTTGAGATACTTGTATGGTTGAAGTTAAAATATATATATACACGAAGTAAATATCTAACAGATATGCTTACCTAGCGATGTGCCAACGTTGTAACTGAGAGCAGGGGGGTATCAGGGTGTGACTATGCTAGCTTATGTAGGTCATACACCAGGAAATGGATGAACACATCAAGAGAAAAATACAGCATACATACTACGTATGTGTAGGCTGACCCAGAGTTTTTCGGAACTAGGGTTGGATGACATGTGTCGGCAGTAGAATGGGTGTAGTAAGGGGGGGGGGGGGTTTGACTGTAACGTGTTCGTGTTCGGCGTTCATTTACACTACAGGTCTGTAGTGTAAATGAACGCCGCTACGCGTCGCCACCGTCGCGTATTATAATTAGCTTTCAATTACTTGTGACGTCATCAAAACGGTAAAATCGCTAATTTCACTGATTTAAAAAAGGTTATTTAATTTCCTAAAAGTGTATTCTTAGTACAATTGGTCCATTGAATGTATCCATGCTGTTTGACCAAAACAGATTGGACACTTTCATACATAACTGGAAGAACCAGGTTTTCTCTAATGAAACAATCCATGGCGTTCCACGAAGGCATTCGATGTGTTTGTAGCCGCCTATCGGCGGGTTCCGGAACCTCGCGTCGAGGGGCGTGGCCAGGACTAGCCTAGCTACTAGGTGTTACTGTGTTTCTTATTATTATATATAAAGTTAAACCTGTACCTATACTACTTTAAGGGCCTGTGGCCTACAGTTGGCCATTTAGTTCTCAAAAATACCAAATGAGGTGTTGTAATGGCAGTAACGTATTTCCAACTACCCTCCTAGCATACCAGTGTCATCTATCTACTAGAGATGACATATAAACAGTGTCTTAGCCAGCAGGGCATTTGGGTGTTATTTGGACACTCAAACCCTCAAAAATCCCACAATAGCATACCCAAATCCTTTTGAGATGAATTTCTAGAAATTCCTATTTCCAGCAAATAACTTAGAAAATGTTCACTTTAATGTGAATGCTAGGACATTCCTTAAAGGTATTACTCAGGAATTTGAAGTAGCTAAGCAGCTGAATCTGGATGGGCAGAAATTTTGAATTCATTCTTTGCCCAATTGCATCCTTAAAAGTACATATACTGTATAACTGGTTTTTTTATAGGCATTTAATTTTCACGCTCCCAATGATAACATCCTTCAAATACATATCTATATAGTAATAAATATATAGTTTGAGTGCTTGATTGCACAAATTTAAAGTATGACATATACTATCCAGCAAGGCTGTAAAACGAAATGTTAAGCATGTGCTCCAAATCAAAGCCGTATACGGTAGTAAGGATGATTGCTGTAAGATCATAATAAGGAGGATTGCTAATAAATCAGTATGAATGACGCTGTAAGATCATGATAAGGATGATTGCTAATAAATCAGTATGAATGACGCTGTAAGATCATGATAAGGATGATTGCGAATAAATCAGTTTGAATGACGCTGTAAGATCATGATAAGGATGATTGCGAATAAATCAGTTTGAATGACGCTGTAAGATCATGATAAGGATGATTGCGAATAAATCAGTTTGCATCATCCTTATTATGATCTTACAGCGTCAATCATACTGATTTATTAGCAATCATCCTTATTATGAACTTACAGCATCATTCAAATTGATTTCTTCGCAATGGAAGACAACCCTGTTCTAGCGAGGAAAACGGACAGCTCTGTAGGCCATGCTTTGCCACCGGAACCATCAGCACCACCTCCAACGAAGAGGAGAGGCTGCCAGATGACAGCTCAACTGCTCAGTGATGAATAGGCGGCAAAGCTTGCCAAGTGCACCAACAGCATCCAGTAGGACAACAACTAAACATTTCTGCACTATCATTAAATAAATTAACAGGATTTAGGGTGCGTTATCCTGTTAATTTATTTAATGATGGTGCAGAAATGTTTAATTGTTGCAAGTCCTTCGATCCTTGTGTAATCCTCTGTATCCAATTGTGGCACACAACTAGCAGGTATTGGGACAGGACGAGCAAAGGGTCCTGTGGCCCCTGGAGATAAATCGCCGGCAATATGTCACGGCTGGCTGGATGCTGTTGGTGCACGTTTTCCTCGCTAGAACAGGGTTGCCTTCCATGTCACCTGGCATTTCGACTGAGTTGACCAGCTTGCTTTTCGCAAAATGATCTTTCCTCTAGTCTCCATTACACTCGACATGTCGAGGTTGTCGGCTAAAGCCCCTTTTACACTATGCTGGCAACTTGCTCGCAACGTGGTGGCAAAAGATGGTTGCGGGGGATTGCCCCCACATTTTTACCCCCATAATTTTCTATTGAATCAAGTTTGTACAATGTATCTTTTATATCGAAGATATAGTCAATAAATACTTACTAACTCACTTATTGCCCCCCGTCGCCAATGGTCGCCAGTACGTTGCCAGCAAAATTTCTGCTTGTGTAAAAGGGGCTTTACTCATCAATCATGTCGAAACATTGTCGTGTGTCAAGTTTGACAAAAATTTCTTCGACGTCAGCACCCGGGGGGGGGTGCACTTGGGTATTTAGGGGGGGGGGCGCATACGCTCGTTATCAAAATTAAAAAATACCCCTAAAGCACTGATTTCTGGCCAAAAAAAACACCCTTATTTTAATAAAAACGCTGACTTTTCCCACTAAATAATCAAAACACTGACATTAGATAAAGGCGAACACGTATTTTAACTTTGGATTTTATAATCCTCTGCGTGTTTAGCGGCAACAAGTGGCGGCAGCAAACTCGTAAGCCCAGTCACTTAGGCAGTCACTCGGCGTCATAGCCGCGTATATTTCGTGGATTGTAAGGGGATTTTGACCCCCATACTTCGTACCTGGGTACAAAAAAGTACCCTTCTTTTACAAAATCGCGGATATGCGGAGGTCTTACAAAAGACCCCTTCTTCCGCGAAATACGTAACGCGGGTGCGGCCCCCCTTTGTACCTGAGTGCCCCCCCCCCCGGGCGTCAGCACTAAATAGACAAGAACGAACAAAAAATGGGAGCTCTTACTCCGATGTACCTACTCGTCCGCCATCTTGCTATAGTTGTAAGATCTGAATAACCAGTGTTTCAATTCTTTGAAAAAGCATTTAAAAGTTTGTTTGAAAAGCCGTCTGACCCAGGGGCCTTATATTGGATTTACTTTGTTTAATGCAATATTCTAATTCCTCAAGGCCGGGTGATATCTTTATTAATTTTCTCATGTAATATATCCCAAGTTTGGGGATATTACTTGAATAATCTAGCATCTGTTGGTGTATTTGATAGCTTACTAATAAAAAGATCAGAATATAATTTTTCTTGCATTTTCAGTATCTTCTCCAGATCATCAATAACTCTTTCATCAAAAATCTTTGAGTTCAAGTATGCTTTTGCTGAGGAATTTATTTTTTTCTCCTCCAAGTTAAGAAAATATATTGAGGGTTTTTCCCAATCATTATAAATCTGGGCTCGAGCTCTTATTTGATGTACTCTTAATTTATTTTCTTTAATAGAGTATTGCTCTTATTTATGTTTTTCATGTTTATTCTGATTTATTTGGGGATCACCCACATCGTTGTCTATTGCTGCTTCCAGAAGATTGATTTCCAAGTCCGGATGTTCTTCTTTTTCATTTTCTTTTTTACGTAAGTTTTTTGAGAATGTGTCAGTTGTACATCTGAGCTGGCAAAGCAAGAAGAGACTACAAAGGGCTCAGATGTTAGTTATTTGATACTGTCATGAAGTAGCAAACCTTTTAACGAATGATCCCCAAGATGTGTGAGTCCAATTGACGTAATCGTCAGGTTACCATGCAAACAGAAATCAGTTATTTGATACTGTTACTGCAGTAGCAAATCCACCCACTCTGTTTAATATTACCATTTTACACGCTGCAAAGCAGGTTTCGACACCTAAGTGCTGCGAGACAGCAGGGGTTGGCCACAAAGGCAGCTATTGTAAATATCACTACTCGCTGAAGGTACACATTACGAAATTTCGTTGTCCTCACCTCTCATGTCCTAAGCTCATAACTCATAAAGCTATATCAAAAGCCTCCATTCGTTTATAACTGGTACCCTGAGGCTTGTTGCCTATCTACTGCTTATAGAATTTTTTTGCTAGCCCTTCTAAATATCTTGCTATGGGGAGCATTGACTGTGTCACGAACAGTGTGCAAAGATTTATGAATTTCCCCGAGTAGCTGAATTTTCAATAGATCATCTGTGTTAAAACACTTCTTGAAGTTCCTGAAAGCATTCACCTATTGGTTAGCATTTCAATGTACTCGACATGTACAGTTCAGACATTTAATTCCTGCGTCAGTCGACCAGACGTCCACCAGTGCCTGGTTGTACAAACATCTATGGATACCATGTCAAAAAATAAACCAAATGCATCGATGACCCACGTAGCTTGCGAATCAAAGTATGTTCATTTGTGAGGTCATCCATGCATCCATGCCAAGGAACTGGGTGGCAATCAGGCATGTGGTCGTATATTATTCTAGGGCTGCACACGAACTTAGTGCAGGAAATAAATGTTGGCACTCTACCCTGGAATTTATTATGAATATGAAATATGAACTTTCAAACCAACATATTTAATTTCTTGTTTCTTTATTTCCGCAGTCGATAGATTGTACGATTTTCATTTCACAAACTTTTAAACTCCATATATCCATATCTTTGAATAAACCTCTAATCTTTAAACCACATTTTCCCTGATGCTGCAAACGTTTGTATACACAATTTCCAATGTCTCACTTGTGCTAACCTTTTTCGTCGCCTCATTCGTTAAAGTTGTTTGGATCTTTCAGTGGCAAAAGGCTTATGGGGTTCATTAATTTGACTCTTCACTCAACCCTGCGTTTATTTGACAACTTAGCCGACTTAAAGTATGCATGTGTAAATTGCCAGAAAGGTCTTCTGATAAGAAGTACATTAAACATGACGAAAGTACCCTCACAGTAGGGTGTAATGTGAAAAACTGAAAAATATGCATAGTGTTTTCAAACGGAGCTCATACCCTCAAATTTCACAAATGTGGAGAAAAGAACAAAACCAAGGGAAGGTTATCATAGTTTTTAACGTGTTTACTCCGTTCAAATTGTATAAACATTTCTTTCAGGTTATTTGTTGAAAATGACAAAAGGCGCATTTTTCAAATTTTAGATTTTTAAGACTTTTGATTAGAGTCAAAATTAGAAAAACTGTCATACCCTTCTTTTCCATTACCCATGACTACACATCTGTTAACATTTGATACCCGAAATGCATGTTTGAAGCGACCAGGAAATGATGAAATTCAATATGGAGAAAAGGCCTAAAACATTTCCTGCTTGTGTGCAAGCCTATGGGAGTTTCTGTAATACGTGGTTTTTCACTCTGCCCGGTTATTGCCTAGACATTCACAATTGTTCTGATTTTGAGGAAAAGATTGTTGGCTTTAACCATAGGCAGCAGCCAACGCCTAGAAGTTTTTGAAAAATGAGAAAATACACAATAAAAGTTAAAAACCATAAATAAGTCTCATGATGTCTGAAATAAGGTATAATAAGTACTATATTATATGGTTTTTAACTGTTTTTTGTGTATTTCTTCATTTTTTTTAAACTTCTGGGCGTTGGCTACTGCCCGTGCTTTAACATATGTAAACATCTCAAAATGACCCCACATTCAGAAATTAACCCCACATTAGGAGAATCAAGCATGAGCAGAACTCACACCTCCACATTTGGGAACCAATCGTCCCTACCTTTATCTTAGATTCATAAATAAAAGGATGAATATATAGCGAGAAATCATTTACTTTGTGCGCTATAGTGAAGGCCTGGCTATGCCAGGGGTCTCAAATCTGGCCTAAGTGTGACGTCACTAGGAGCTCAAGACCAATGAGGGCTCTCTTATCGTTTACATTACAGGGAAACTTGCGCACCAACATGCGCAGAACACGACTTTCGGGCCATTCGCCGCAGCCAGCTTGGTCAGGTTGACCGGCTGGTAAGAAAAATGCCAATGACTTGGAGTAAGGTGGTGGTTTTCGCCGGATACTCCGGTTTCCTCCACTACTTACAACTGGCTTGTCACGAATTAGCCACAATTGGCATAAATGTGACGAAAAATGTAATTCCAAATCCAAATTCTAAATCCGGCTGGTTTCATATCCACTTGTTTTATTCATCTAAGCCTCTATGCCAAATTAGCAGTGAAACGAACCACAGATAAAGCTGTCAAAGCCAGAGGGAAGATGAGAGGAACTTCTGCATGACGTGTGAAAATACCACTGTTATGTGGTACGGTCCAAAACTCCCTAGGCTTTAACACTAATGTGTCATTCTGGCAATCGTTGATCGGGAAGGATAGGATAGGAAATGTTCTGTTCGCAGAGGTATCCGTGCACGTTTCACTTCGAGAGAGCCTGATTGCAATTCTTCGCATCCAGACTAGTTCACAACTGCACACCAATGGGTTGGTTCTGATAATAAAGGTACCTGATTTAAAAAACTGTTGCGTCAAACCAAACGCATGGTAAGGTATGACTTTAAGCATGTTGGAGTTAAGACTAAGTGCCTTTAAATTGGACAGCGTGGAAAATGCTTTTTTGTCTATGAATTGAATTTCATTTCCAGCCAGAAAAAGAAAACGAAGACTTCTTAGATCGTCAAATGCACCGTTTTCGATGTTTTTCAGCCTGTTCCTAGCTATATCTAACTTTTCTAATGCTAGAAGGCCATTGAATGCTCCCGTATTGAGGAAAGTTATGGCGTTAGCTCTTAAGTCTAGTTTCTTCAGTGAACTAAGATGCTGAAAACAGCCCTTAGGAATTGATGACACGTTGTTTTGATATAAATTGAGATTTGTCATCAATTTCTGGTTTTTCCACACTCCATAACAAATACCTTTTGAGGTTAGAAAATTTCTACTCAAGACAAGATACTTCAAATGATGCAGATGCATTAAAGATGATGAATGAAGACTTTCTATTTCATTATCATTCAAGTATACTTCTTCCACAGAATCAGCTGATTTTCCGAGAAAAGCGGAAACCAAAACTGAATCTAAACTGCATCTATTAACGTAGAGGACTGTTAAATCATGCAAAGGAGATAATGATACATTCGAAATCGGATTGAAATTTAGATTCAGGATACTTAAAGAGGAAACTTGATCTGAAAAGGCCAGTTGACCTACTTTTGTGATGACATTCCCAGATAAATAGATTGCGTTCAGTTTGGTCAAATTGGTAAAATCATCCGGTAGAATTGTGTGGATTCTGTTATTTTTGAGGTTGACAGTGCTGAGTTTGTGGAGTGTAGAGATTGCTGTAGGAACGGTGCTTAGTGCGTTGTTTGAAAGTTGGAGATCAGTCAACCAGTCGCTGAGACCTGAGAAAGCCGAACCGTGGAGAATCTCGATGTGAAGTTTTTCAAGAACCAAGCGATGCATCTGCAAAAAGAAAATACATTTATTTAAAAAAAATGCGATATATTTATCATTTTTTTTTCTTATAATTCTCTGCAAAGCAGATGTTTTTATTGACAATTTTTGATCAATTTTTGATCAATGTTAGTTACATTCAATGTTGTCAGACAATATCAGAAATCACAATGCAATTTATTGGGCAAAGCAACTTCAGGTTGGAGATCACACAACACAACGTAAATTACGAAAAAATATTTTTTTCCATGTTTTTTTTGAAAATCCTCTATTCAAATAATCGTATCAGTACAATACATAATAATAATAGTAATAATAAAAATAATAATAAAAATAATAATAATAATAATAATAATAATAATAATAATAATAATAATAACAATAATGATAACAATTATAATAATAATAACTAGCTGCAACCCGTGCACAGCACGAGCTTATACACAGCATCTTAGTTTTTATGATATAAAAACAGCTAACATTAGCAGCCTATTGATGAGCTTTTTATGCCCTATTACCAATGTCATGATTACGGCACCAACACTTACAATTTCGATATATTTAAAAGAATATATTACCGCCTTTCCAAATATATAATATTTTTATGTCTTAGACCCAGTAATAAGTGAGAAATCGTCAAATGAAAACGGACATGTTTTGCCTAGAATATCGGGAAATCAAAACGTCTGATCAATGTGTGTTCATTCTTCGATTTCTCCGTGATTACCGGGCCTAAAATTGCGATTTTAATATGTTTATGAAGATCATATTACAGACTTTCTAGATATATAAATGCTGCTGTGTTAAGCTCAGTAATGTATAAATGCAGTTTATATGATGTTTTGTGACTGAGGTGATAGCCATGGCATTGATCACGGGGGGTAGCTATAGTCTATCTGACTTGAGTTTGGCAATCGCTTTTTCCACTTTTATGTGACAAAACGTTTGAGTTTTCTATCTAAACTTGCATACCTCTTTGGAGTATGTATAAACATACAATTTGTTTCAATTCCCTAAGTGTTGATTTTGCTCATCAGTTCCCATAGTAAAATTTGCCTATTGCCAACAGTACAATCTCGCGTGTCTGTATTGTTGGCAATTGTTGGCAATGAGTAAAGTTTACAAAATCTACAATTTGCGGAGTTGAGACAGAAAGTATGTTAATACATACACGTAGTAGTGCTCCAAAGAGGTTTGCCAAGTTTGGATGGCAAACACGAACATTTTGTTACAGAAAATATGGAAAAAGCGATTGCCAAACTCGAATCAGACAGACTATAAGTGATTGTGGCAATACCAGTGCCCGGCCCAGTCAGCAGCCAAATTCCTGACCCATGGGCTCGGTTTTGACTGCTGCCTGGGCCGGGCACTGGTAATGCCACAATCACCTACCTTCCGTGATCATTTCCCATTATATCACAAGGCTTACAAACATGTTTTTTTGCTTTAAATGAAGATCTAAACTAAGCTGTTGTTGTAACATTCTGGATGGTGCAACAATCAGAATATCATATAACAACAGAATTTCCTCTCGTTGGAGGCATGTGCATGTGTGACGATCCCATTGTTGAGGGAGGGGGTTATTTAGCATAATAACCTCCTCCCTCAACAATGGGAGCGTCACACGTGCACATGCTTCCAACAACAGTAATCATTGTTCTATGTCGTTCTGATTGTTGCCCAATTGAAAATATTGCAACAATCTGCTCATGCTAAGTTTAGTTTGGATCTTCTTTCAAAACCTAAAAAACTTCACAAAAATCTTTTTGTAAGTTATTTTTACTTCAAACCTAGCTATCGCAAAACTTCAGCCCCCCCACTAATCGGCATGCAAAGTCACAGCATCAGGCTTGCAGCCGTTTCAGAGGAGATAAAGTCGCAAAATCTGCAACTCGGTATTAACATATAGATAATAATGATAATAATAATAATGATAATAAAAAAAGAATAACATTAAAAAAAAATGATAATAATAGTAGTAGTTGCGAATATTATAGAGGTCATAATGATAAGGTTGTGTCAATACCCTATTGTAGCGACATGATTGCAATAATTGTAATAAAATGTTATTATCCTGACAATATCAAAATCGAAATGCACAGATTCTGTGTTTGGTATATCAATTAAATAAATTGTAATTAATTGTAGAGTTTATTTTATTTGAACAAGAACTTGCCTTCTAAATTTGTGTTCACAATAAACTCTTCCAGTTTCAAACAATCAATCAATCAATTATTATTTTACCAAAAGGGGTCAAACATTTTTAGCTTCTAAATTTGAGTCAGGTCTTTTATTTCTTGATTATTTGTTCTTATGCTTTCTACGATTCCAAAAGATGTTGACGAATCATATTTACATTCCCCACATTATTGTATCGTGTTGCATCGCCTCACCCCAAACTCTACAGATGAAAACTGCCTTGTGCGTGTGTTTTTGTTTGTTTTATAGAAAATTGCCAAATAATAAGCAGCCAAAAAAAGACCTAATCCTACATGTAGCATTCACGGAATGTCGGCTAGTGATTTTACATAGGTCGTAATATTTCGTTCATCATCACCTTTTCTGCCATGTTACGGCTGCCGTACCCGGTGATAACCACCTTCTAAACCTATATCCATGGTAACTTTCTCACATGCGCCAATCCGGACTCAAACCCGGGCAGTGTTGTAGTGTTTGATAAGGTCGTATATTGCTATGTCAAATTCTCACGAGGTCAAATTGATCACGACCTGACGTTAACCGCAACTAATCTACGACTTTACACGACCTAATCAAGATCTCGGGAATTCGTTATACGATCATTTCAAGACCAATGTACGACTGTGATACGACTTTTTTCCCGTCATCAGGAATGTCTTGACTCAGTCGGCGTGTAGTCGTAGATGGTTGTTTCACTTTGAGGGATACTGTCAGTGGTTAGGAATATGAAATTTCAAACCTTACCTTTAAGCCTCTGAACGCATACTCTGGGATATCCCTCCACACAGCAAGACCAACGTAGGGGCCGACTACCCGAACCTCGGAGTAGACGTTTGCCGAACTGGCGTTTGTGTTGACTTCCAACTTAGTGATATTACCATTTATATTACAGTCAATGCCTTCATTTCTGCATTTACAACCTCTCTGCAGAATTGGACACGGTGAGGCCGCATTGAGTTGTGCCACAGAGAATATGTGTGGCGAAATTACAATAGTTGTTATGAACGATGCGTGAAAGAAGAACATCGTGTATGCAACCCTAGTCCTTCGCTGGCAGAATAGTTGTAATTGGATGGAGATCATAAGTTGATAAACGCCATCAAGTCACCACTGCGCATGATCATGCCGTCACTAAACCCATTAATCCTTATGCTGCTGGTGGCCAATTCGGCCAATACGAATTGAAGAAGAAATAAAAGAAATAAAATAGAAATGACTGGAGCCATTGCACATGGGTACTCATCTAAGAGTACTCAGCGAGAGAGATCTAATGAATACCAACTTGACAGGATTTAGATGGTTTTCAAAAAGTTTTGCGACCTTGTGCTTTGCACGAAAGTATCCTCCGCATAAGAAGGGTTAAAACGAAGTATCATTTTGAGAAACACTTCCTGAATTTTATTGTTTGATATGTTGATAAAGAGATATCTTGGGCAGTACTCGAAAAGAAGTTATTTTTTGATATTTTAATTAAGTGATATCTTGAGCAGTGCCTGAATGAAAGTTACTGCTTGATATTTTAAGGGGGCTCGGGACCTTCGCATCTTTGAATAGGGTTTTTTTTTTATTTTTTGATATGTGAAAGCTGAAAAGGTAAGCTACACATTCCTTCAACCTCGAACTCTCAACTAGAACAACAAATGACATAAAAAGTACTTTTTGAAAAATATGGCTTCTATTAGAGTAGGCAGGTTAGGCACCCAGCTGTGATGTTTATCTAAGATCATAATAGTCTTTCCTTATCAGATCCCCCTGGGAGGTAAGCTCCACTGGCAGGCCCCAGAATGTGTATTCAAATGTGTATTAGAAGTTTCCTGTTACCCAGGAAGCTGGCATTGAGCAGTTATGAGTAATTGCATTGCAATAAGGGTATTGAATGAAAGGTGTGATTCTTGCTCTCTTGCTTTACAGGTATAGGTCAGACAGTTCAGGTAAAACCAATCAAATGCTCCAGAAATATTCTGGTTTGTGTGGGTCAGCCAGGATGTTTAGGGTTTATCTTACAAAGGTGAACAGGGTTTCCTGTATTTGAGAGTTAGGGTTAGGAGAGTATTTAGATGCTGACCCCTGGACAGTGCAGAGTCTGGATGTATCCTTACAATGGGAAATAGCTTCAGAAGGAAGAGAAAGAGGGAGTTTGAGCAGGATGCCTGTGTGAAAATGGATAAAGTGCTCTTCAATAGTTCAGTGCAGCTATGGATCTGCCTCCTCCACTTACCCTCATAAGTTTCAAGAAGCATGATGTATCTATTCCATATATAAAATTATTAGAGAAAACCTTACAATTTCACTTCAGAGTACTTGTAATGGAGTGGAGTCATCGCCAGACAGCCAATTTGCAATTAGCAGTCAGTAATAGTCTCTTATCTTTCCTTATCAGCTGGGGGAGGAGTGCTCACTAGGGGGTCCAGCCTCTGCCAGTAGAAACCTCCAAATCTTTGCTAAAAATCCCTTTTTATTCCAGTAATTGAGGTACCAAGTGAACTATCAAACATTCAAACTATTCTACCAATACATGTAAATCATATTCTTATTCCAAAGTATCCCTAAAAGTTTCAGAAGGGGGCAGAACATCATAATAGGCTGTAGGATATGCAGGGCTGGCTTTAACAGCTGGTTTGAAGGCTTTCTGAAATCACCATACTTCTCATTTTTAAAAGGCCCCAATTCATTCAATATTGATCTTAGAATGCTGAGATTTTAACACATGACCATTCATTTTTTTTTATATCTGCTCTAGTTGTTTCTTAATTCAACTTCAAAAGTGAAGAAAGGTAAGATTCGACAAAAACATATTGATCACAACTTTAACTTGCTGTAAATTCCTTTAGGAACAAAAATTTTAAAAAATGAAAATGTAGAATTTGCTTAAGGATGTTTTCTATATAATATATAAATATCAACTGTGTTAAACCTTTGTTGAAGCCAGGAGGTACTTTGCAAAAACATATGTATTAGAAATCCGCATCACTGTCTTTAGGCTCCACCCCCAGGGACTGTGATGGTATCATAAAACATGTTTAGGATATTTGACCTCTCCAGATTCTCAGCTTTCATAAAATATATAGTTTATTGGGGTTTTCTTGTACAATGACCGAGATATTGGTCAATCTTTACATGGAAGTCTCAATTAAAGAGCGAAGGTCCCGAGCCCCCTTAATAAAGCGATATTTTGAGATGTTCTTGCTTAAAGGTTATCTGTTGACGTTTTTATAGTGATTTATTTTTGAAAGAGTGCTTCCTGGAAAGTTATTATCCGATATTCTATTAAAGCTGTGTCCTGAAAATTGATCTTTTTGATGACTAATATATAATATGACATCATGTGGAATCCACATACACATGGAGTTCCTTTAGAACGTATCGTCTGCTAACCTTATACTTTTGAATATAACTCGAGAATTAAGTGGAGTTGCTGCGTGGTTTCCGATAAACATTTCTCCTTCAGATGTTCCACAAGAAATGCTTTTGTAAGTAAAATATTTCCAAAATTGTCAGACCTGTTTTGGCCGTCCCTGAGTGTAAATGGGTTAAATGGCCTTGGGTTATTGGCGGGGCCCTCAGGCCACGCCTATATGGAAAGCTGTTTTGAAATGTTCATAGTCCGGACGGCCATATTGGATATCCTGAGGCCGGACTGAATATAATTCTCTATTCTGATTGGTTATAATATAAATTGCGTCCTTGTGCTGTGCACGAAAGTATCCTCCGCATAAGAAGGGTTAATACGAAGTATCATTTTAAGAAACACTTCCTGAATTTTATTGTTTGATATGTTGATAAAGAGATATCTTGAGCAGCACTCGAAAAGAAGTAATTTTTTGATATTTTAATTAAGTGATATCTTGAGCAGTGCCTGAATGAAAGTTACTGCTTGATATTTTAATAAAGCGATATTTTGAGATGTTCTTGCTTAAAGATTATCTGTTGACGTTTTTATAGTGATTTATTTTTGGAGAGTGCTTCCCGGAAAGTTATTATCCGATATTCTAAAAAAGCTGTATCCTGAAAATTGATCTTGGTCTTTTTGATGACTAATATATAATATGACAGCATGTGGAATCAACATATACATAGATTAGCCCTTTCACAACAAGAGTTCCTTTAGAACGTATCGTCTGCCTGCTAACATTGTACTTTTGAATACAACTTGAGAATTAAGTGGAGTTGCTGCGGTTAATGGGTTAAATGGCTTTGGGTTATTATAGAGCTGCACTCACCACTCACGAACTCGAGTGGCTCGAGCCCTGGGGCAAACTCGCCGAGCTCGAGCTGAAATGTTCAAATCGTGAGCTCGTCTATGTTGGGAACACAAACGTAACACAGAGCACCTAACACACAGTATTAACATACATAACTGCTTATCGCTGTCATGTCTTCTTTACAATCTCCAATGTATACATTCCAGCGGTGTTGAGTGCTATACTGACCTTTGTACCTCGTCAGCACGTTTTTGAATTAAATAAACATGGCAATGTTAATAAATCTCCGCCAATATAATATTTATTTCCTAATAGCTGGGCTCGAAAATAAGTATTTCTTTGGAAAGTTGGGACGTTCGTGAGCTCATGAGCTCACGAGTCAAACGGGTGGTGAGCTTATGAGTTGATCTCCCTCCGTGAGTGCAGCTCTAGGTTATTATAATAGGGAGTATGTACCGCTTTCCGTGGTGTGGACAGGTACAACTCTATTGTAATGATGCTGATGCGTTGATTGGTTTTTATTGGTAAGCAGTGCATTGCAGTGTATTCCCACCCTGATAATTCTTATCATATATCACCTGGTGATGCCAATTAGCCACGAGAAGTTTCTGGTGACACGTCTAAATACCTGATCATAAGGCATTAACCCTTATGCTAGCTGCTGGCGGCTAATTTGGCCACTACAAACTGATGCAAAAAAACTGAAAAATGACTGAAACCCCGGAAAATGGATACTCAGCGAAAGCTATTCAATGTATACCAACACGACAAGGTTTAGATGGTTTCCAAAACTCTTTGAGTCCTTGTGCTTTGGACGAAAGTAGCCTGAGCATTGAAAGGGTTAAGTTCCTGTTAATGTCGATAACAACGTTTCATTGTTGATGTTGCTGATGGGATTTTCTAGGAACTTTTTCTCTGAGCGACGCTGCCCAGTTTTCTAGGCGCACCTAGAAATATATATATATATATATATATATATATATATATATATATATGTATATGTATATGTATATATATATATATATATATATATATATATATATATATATATATATATATATATATATAACATATATATATATATATATATATATATATATATATATATATATATATATATATATATATATATATATATATATATATATATATATATATATATATGTATGGACGTTTGTACAACCAGAAGCTACCCGGCGTTCGGCGACTGGTGCAAGAATAAAATGTCTGCTCTGTACTTGCACTGAATATTCCCAAGTACAAGGGATATTTCTGTAGCCGTTGGACTATATGAGCTCCTTGATTATAGCCACGATCAATGCAGTATTTACCATGCATTTCTCACTCTACAAAGGTATATCCCTAACAACAATGGGTAAGGATATACATTTAAGGATATTTCACTTTTTCTTAGCTAGAACGCTTTAGAGAACTGTTAAAATAACATTAATCTCAAAGAGAATTATACAACGCCGAATTGTATATTAATCTTTTTAGTGTTATTTTGATATCCTTTACCTTTACTTTACTTTAGTGTTTTGTTTTCGAACTTCTAGAGGCTACCAATGCTTAGAGCGGTAGTACACACATTTTCTAAGCATACGCTTATTAATTAATGAATTACGAAATGCCCATTTATTTTCATTTCGCCTTTTCAAATTACTGATTTGCCTCGTGGCATGTGACGTACATAAAATGTCATTGTCACGTTTTGATTAGTTTCTATTGATTTCTTTCATTACTTGTTTAGTTCATTGATGGTCATATACCACGTCAATTCCTTACAATGCTCCATTGTTCATGGTGAGTAGTTATATTACTGCACTTATTAAAAACGGACAGCCCTTTAATTTTAGTATAATGGTGTTTTGCCCTCTACGAGAGGTTTAATATACAACTACTATAATTAAAAAGACTAGGCTGAAAAGCTTATGATATTAGAATTTAGAATTTGAAGTAAATTTTAATTTCCCTGCCACATTGTGACGAAGTCGTGACTAGACAGTTATAAGTACTGGAGGAAACTGGAAAACAGTAGAAAACCACAGCGTAACAAGTCGTGAAACTTATGCCGCTGTGCACGGGGGATGTTAGGTCCTCTCTTTCTTTCTTTCTTCTGTAGATTCGCACTTTTATGTTAGTGAAAACGCCAATGGCGTATTAGAGTTCTCACGATTCTTCACGTTTGTGTTGTTTTGTTGTTTCTATGTTTTTGTGTCTTTATGTTTCCTATTATGGAAACTTGTACGTAGGGAAAAGCAGAGTTTCCTGGCAATGGGTCCTATCTGGCTAATGGCTTTCTCAGGGTTTTGATAAGAAATTCCTTTTGATAAAGTTCTAACAAGCAGGTGGGGTCTACAATGCACTTTAGCAGTAGCGGTGACTTGGGCATGACAGAAATGGTCACATAGAATTTTTTCGAAAGTCACTAGACACAACTTTCATCCCTCAAGAGCACACTAAAACTCCTATATTCAGCTGGAAGCCGGTGCACTTTATACTTCCTTACCTGAATATCCCACTTTTTTCTAGTCATTTCCAATAAAACTGCTTTTATACTCAATTTTCCCCTTTTGAAAGGGAGTTGTTGTCTGGCTTTTAATAAACATTTCTCCTTCAAATGTTTTTCCCAAAAATGCTTTTGTAAGTAAAATATTTCCAAAATTGTCAGGCCTGTTTTGACCGCACTGAGTGTAAATGGGTTAGAGGGCTTTGGATGTTATATCAGCGAGTACATATTGCTTTCCGTGGTGTGTACAGGTACAACTACATGACAGAAAACGGTCACATAGAACTTTTGAAAGTCACTAAATACAACGTTCAACCCTGAAGAGCATGCTAAAACTCCTATATTAAGCTGCAAGCCGGTGCATCACATACTTCCTTAGCTAAATATCCCCCTTTTATTTAGTCATTTCCATTAAAACTGCTTTTACACTCAGTTTCCTTCTACGAGAGGGAATCTGTGAGGCTGTCTCTTTTTGTGTAACAGCCCCTTTGATAGCTTATTAGATTTGACCTATACATAGATGCCGATGCATTGGATTCTCATGGGAGCAGCTAAGCAGGAGGCACAGCCCAGCCCAGCCACTTGCAGTAGGGAGGACTCCACTTTTGGGGACCTCCCTACTATGTGCATTTCCTGTAATGTATATTATAGTGATGCTGATGCGTTGATTGCTTTTTATTGGTAAGCAGTGCAGTGTATCTCCATCCTGATAATTCTCATCATATTTCACTTGGCGATGCCAATTATCTACGATTAGTTTCTGGTGGCACGTTTAACCACCTGATCATAAGGCATTAACCCTTCCAATGCTGGGGCTACTTTCGTCCAAAGTACAAGGACGCAAAGATTTTTGAAAACCATTTGAACCCTGTCATGTCGGTAGCTCTTACTGAGTACTCTCAGTTGTGTACCCATGTGCCAGGGTTTCGGTCATTTTTCAGGTTTTTTGCATCATTTTGTATTGGCCAAATTAGCCACCAGCAGCATGAGGGTTAAGTTCCTGCTAATGTCGATATCCACGCTTCATTGATGATGGTGCTGATGAGATGTTCTAGCTTAGACGAATAAAAAAACAAATGAATATGAAACCAGCCTGTCAACCTAAACAACCAAGCTGCGGCGAATAGCCCAAAAGTTACGATCTTTGCATCGGCGGGAGAGGGTTAAGGTCACTGCACTGACTGGCTGCGCGCTACATCCACTACAGCATGTTGGTGCGCAGCTTTCTCTGAAATGTGTACGATACCATACAATATATGTGGAAGTGGCCAATACATGTATTAAAGTAAACAAAGACCATTCACCTAAATTTCTCGAATTACAGTGGCTGGTGACCACTACAGTGCAAGCATTTAAATCCTGCACTAAATGCGTGGGCAGCCCGGACAGAATACACGACCGCACGCCCGATTGCCACACAGTATCCTGGGTATGCATGCATCGATGACCTCACAACTGAACGTAGCTTTGATTCACAAGCTACGGCGGGGTCTTAAATGTGCTTGGCTTATTATTTTGAGATGTTATCCATGGGTGTTTGTACAACCAGGCATCGCAGGTTTTCCGGTCGAGTGGTGCAAGAATTAATTGTCTGTACTGTAGGTGTAAATTTGCCAAATCCTATTTTCAGATGTTTGGAAATTCAACCAAACATCTTCTTAGATAGTTAGTGTGTATAAACAATCACAACTTTGTAATAGATTGCATTGTCTGGTGAACGCATGAACATGGTTCTCCAAACCAAAACGATATAAGCAATGCTTGTACTGTACCATCCGTGTCCAGAATTTTTTTATTCAAACTGTTCATTGAACAATTAATGGACAACTCTTCAACCGTCATCTTCGGGTAGAGACATTTAAGGTGGCTTCTATGATTAATTTGTGGACATGGGACCATTTTGAGATTTTGACATACACTACCTTCCACATGAATAACTGTCTACGCCATCACATAGCACAGTTAGACACCAATTATCACAGTATATCGCATAAGCTCGCAAACAGGCAGGAAAGTTTTGGGCCCTTTTATTTATAGTGATTTTTTTTCCAAAAACATTGTCGTTTCAAACATGCATTTTAGGTAGAAAATACAATAACAATTCATTAGTTCAATGTTTCATAGATGGTTAAGTGTGTTAGTATATATTTACAGTTATGTCCTTATTTTGCCGATATTTGGATACATAATGAAACGTATGTTATACACATATGGAATAAAAGGAGCGGATTTACATTTTGTTCTGTTAAGTTCATTAAGCTCTTGCAGATCCTTGGTTGTATAAACACCAATCTTGGAGTAGATAAGGTCTTTCGACACTTTTAGGAATCTCAGTTTAATTTTCCTGAAACTTTACATGAGGAAAGAACATAGTGCAGTGATCTTCAAAACAACTTAAAATCATGGGGTCGTCGACTTAGTTTTTTTTCACAGATTTTTGAAATATTAATGCAATTTATGTCACAAACATCTCATTCTCCAAAATTGGTTTCTTTCTTTGCTAAATATATCCCTTCAGAGATACTGACACTGCCTGAAATACTGTTCAGCCTCGTTGAAATCATTTTATTGCTGTGATATAGGAATTACTGGGCAAAATCAAGGAATTCGTGAAACAGGTTTTTAACCCAAAATTGGTAAAACTCAGAATTGCCTAGTTTAATTTTCACCAATTTTGTTCACAATATCTAAACAATGCTCTTAATTAGAGGACATAAGAGAATAACAGATTATCGTGTTAGTTTATGAACCACAGATGGTCAAAGTTTGTGAATCATAATTGGTATATATTCAATAAAAAGCAATTTCTTTTCAATTTTTCCAGTGGTGTCAGGTAAATTGTAATGAATTATTTTAGTTTGTCCAATACCCAATAGGTGCAACCGGTATAGAGTATCGTAAGACCTTTATGTCAATAACCACGCTTCATTGATGATGGTCCGAACGGGATGTTCTAGGACTACAGTACAGACATTTAATTCTTGCACCAGTCGATCAGAAAAGCTTCGATACCTGGTTGTACAAACACCCATGGATAACATGTCAAAAGAATAAGCCGAGCACACTTAACACCTCGACGTAGCTTGTGAATCAAAGCTACGATTAGTTGTGAGGTCATCGATGCATCCAAACCCAGGATACTGAGTGGCAATCGGGCGTGCGGTCGTGTATTCTGTCCGGGCTGCCCACGCATTTAGTGCAGGAATTAAAAATGTCGGCACTGTATAAGAGCTCCTTGATTATGGCCGCGCGTACGATTTATCCAGTATTTACCTTGTATATCTCGTCTAGATATTTGTTGAGAGAGGCTATCAATGTTTTTAAATATTTTTATTGTTCTATAACTGTACAAAGGCATATATGGTTAAACATATACATTTCTGGATATTTCACATTATCTTTGTGCACTTTAGAGAAATGTTAAAATAACATTAACCTCCGAGACAATTGTATAACGCCGCCCATTTCCTAGTTCTTTTACAACCCAGGTATACTTTGTATATTAATGTTTTTAGTGTTATTTCAATATCCTTTATTTTCAATGTTTTGTTTTCGAACTTCTAGAGGTTATCAATGCTTAGAGCGGTAGTACACACACTTTCTAAGCATTCGGTTATTAATTAATGAATTACGAATAATCATGACAGGGTGCAACATAGCTTTCAAAAGATTATTTCCTAAGCGGGGCAAGCTGCCCCTAAAGTTGACTTGCCCCGCCAGCACTTCCACTTGCCCCGCCACTCTGTTAAAACATAGGCGAGATTGGACTTTGCCCAAAACATTACTTGCCGAGCGGGGCAAGTCTGGGTCTTGTTCAGCTTGCCCCATTGCCTTTTTCCGAATTCACTTGGAACTTGCAACTGGGCCAGTGGTTATGTTGCACGCTGCATGAATGTCAATAAATGTTTATTTCATCTTTTCATTGAAATTACTGATTTGCCTCGAGGCATGTGACGTAAACAAAATGTCATTGTCACGTTTTGATTAGTTTCTACTGATTTCCCTCATTACATGTTTAGATCATTGATGATCATACACCACGTCAATTCCTTACAATGCTCCATTGTACATGGTGAGGAGTTATATTAGTAATATTATTACTGCACTTATCAAAAACGGACAGCCCTTTAATTTTCAGTATGGTGGTGTTTTGCCCTCTACGAGACCTTTAATATATAACTGCGATAATTAGAAAGACTATGCTGAAAAACTTATAATATTAGAATTGAGAATTTGAAGTCATTTTCAATTTCTCTGCCATGTTGTGACAAAGTCGTGACTAGACAGCTTTAAGTACTGAAGGAAACTGGAGTACAGAGGAAAACCACAGCGTAACAACTCATGAAACTTATGACGTAGTGCAAGCGGTGATGTTATGTCCATAGAATCCTTACTATGGGATGGGGGCGGTGGGCAATACATGGCTAGTGCTCATTAAAGAAAGACTGCTGTCCAGGTGTGGAGACAGTGCCAGCAAATACCCGGATGTGTCCGAGGAGTTTGGAATTAGTGCCGAAAAAATTTGGGATGATCATGAAACAAGTCATGCCCAGGGGTGACCAGCTCTCCCTTACCAAAAGAAACATGTCGGTGCAGTCATGACTTAAGAGATAACAAGCTATTTAACCTATCAGCACTCCAAAAGCAGCCTGACAATTTTGAGTAAGTATATCTTTCCACGTGAAAGCAGAGCTTGGAAAATACAAGGACCAATAGATGGTTGCTCAGTCTAAGGAAAATATCTGATGGAGAAATGTTATTAAGAACGTACGCTACCAACAACTCTCCTTTGGTCAAATGTGACAGTAAAAAATGAATTAAAATTTGAAATATATTTTGTGAAATAATTCTCATTTCCATTCTTATAACCAAAAGTATCATACCCCCAGACGACAATATCTGGAGAAACTCATATTGATTAATGGGCTAAGGTGTAAAAAAAAAACACCTGCTTTCTCAGTGGAATGTTAGTTGTCACCTTAATTGAAGAGCAGTGAATATGTACACTAGTATAGTACACAATAAATGATCTAGAGTAAAAGTAGAGATTTCCTGTAATGAGTCCTGACCATGTGGGGAAGTTTCCAGTGACTAGAGCTTGGACAGGGTATTTCTCTGCTAGCTCTGTTTCCCTACCATTTAAGACTTTCTTGTCATGATTTAGACTGGCTTGAGAAAAAGTGACAAAAAATCCCTGTAATGAGCTCTTTTGAAATTTGTTCATAAATGAACTGTTTTTATTCAAGCTTCTTTATCATATTCGCAGCTTACAAGGAGAAAACTGTTCTCTTGTCAACTGGGTATCACCCAGAGAAAGTCCGATACAAGGCGATAGGAATGGAGATGAATGTAGTGGAAAGCTGTATGACGCTAGTGGCGCTGGGCGCAACACAGCGCACCCAGGTCATCTATCAATAGAGATTGCTCTCCTAAAACATTACAATAAATTAGTTAAACAATACGGCATATTTCGTTTGTACCAGTCATGGGTGTATCACATTTGAAATCATGTCCATTCGGATACTTGGTAATTCACCTTTTTAGCCAATACGAAGAGTTGAGCTTTTTGCATACTTTTCTTTAAATAGTGGTTTGATACTACAGAAAGTTATTAGTGGTCAAATTGTGAGAGACTTTTTATGGTAGCAATGCTTATCCCTTTACAGGTATGGTCTTATCTCCTTACACATTTCACTTGGACAATATAAATCACACAGCTGCCCTACATATAAAACACGTGATGGCAATCAGGAACATAAATCAAGGCAACAGATATATCACGACGTAACTATGCTGATAAAAATTAACCTTGACCAGGCGAAGTATTGAAACAGCTTGTTAGACTAGCTGCACGTTTGACTAGATCCTAGTCTATAATGCTTTTCTCTGTTCTGGTCTCCACCTAGATGCTAGTCCCTTTTGCGGATCATAGATGGCGCCAAGGATGGTCAGCAAAAAATAGCAAGCATTGTGGTCACCTGGTGACTAAGTGACGAACTAATCAGGGAAAATCAGTGTATAGTTTAGTAGGTATGCTATTTATGTTAGATATAAAAGAACTGAAAAAAGAATAGAAATGCTTAGTTTAAGGCTATGTTAGCTAAAAGTGGCTGCTTTTATCAGGAACTATTCAATCCGTTATGCCCTGATAGCTTGCAAAACGTGTCATATGGGAACCCTGACTGAGGCATGGGAAAAGTTGATAATTGTTTGGATTGGTCGATAGTTAATTGAATTCTGATTTAAATAGGAGTTCAAGGCATAATTCGTGCTAGGGTAAGTGCATGATAGAAGTGCATATGTCTGGGCCCCATTTCACTAAAGGAGTTTAACCTAGAAGCAGGAGAAAAAATCAGAACACTACTAACAACTTTACTTCAAATACTTTATACAATGATTCTGAATTTCCAAGTTATGATTATACATGTTCCCAAAAAATATACATGCTTCCTGAGTTGTATGATATATTTCTAAAAGTTGCACCATATTTTGAAAGTTGCACGATATATTTGACCAAGTTGAACGATATTTTGAAAGTTGTGTGATATTTTGTGAAGTTGAATTAATATCATTTCGGCATGCCTCTATTCATTAGTTTATTTGATCTATGGCCAATTTTGGTTTTTCAAAGATGCAAGGAGAAACAATTATTTAAGGCTATAAGGGTCAATCTGCCTGCTAAACACCATAAATTCATAAACGTTGAGTGATTCAGATTCATTTACAGGCATTTGGGCGCTTAAATCACACACCCTTCAAGGAAGGTCCTTCCCAAACACTCGCTGAACTTGGGGAGCCTCTGTAGGTCACAGGAGCAGAACTGGCTTCACTTCCTTCGGTTGTTCAGGTCAACCTCGTTTTTAATGCTGAAATCGCACTTTTACCCTTTGGTGAACCCACACATCATGTGGAATTCCACATTAGTATGGATTTACTAAATATAAAGGGTAATGACCTGGAGAGCTAGGCTAAGGGACTTTTGAACAGGTTGTCATAGCATCAATAATTGAACTATGGACCTATCAGAGAGAAACAACCACTTAAAGCCCCACATCAGACTTACTGCATTACCGGACAGTGAAATTCTAGGTATTTAGATCAAACACTACCTGCAATATTTAAATCAACACAGCTCTCCCTGAAAGTTATTTCATAGACTTCCTTTTGAACAGCTAAGGAGAAAAGAGATACACAATCATGGCCACAGGTATCACGGACACAGACCTTGAGGATCTCCTTGAATGTCCACTGTGTTTCGAAAAGTTCAGAAAACATAGAATTTTGCCCTGTGGCCATACATTTTGTGAGGAGTGTCTCAAGGAGCATGCACGTACCACAATCAGGCCAGGTGGTAGGTTCAGCTGTCCCAGCTGCAGGGAAGAAATCATTCTACCTAAAGGAGGTGTGGAGCGCTTTCCCTACAACTTCACCATCAACAAACTGCATGATATGCTGGAGAACGCTGAGGGGAAGAAAGTGCAAGTTTCCTGTAAGAAGCATCGCCCCTCTGAATCACCATCCACTTCTCAGTGCAGAAGTCAGGATTCTGAAGTAGCTGGAGGGAATCGTACCCCTAAGAAACCATTCTTAGAATACTCAATACCATTGTCAAATGTATGGGATGTAGCTTTATGCCAAGATGGAAGTGTTATTGTTTTACCATATGGAAATCCGGTGAGGGAGTACTCTAGGACAGGTGTCCTAAAAAAACTTACTCAAATTGATAGTGCCTATGGTGTTGCTGAGCTACCAGATGGCAACATAGCATTCACTAAACATTCAAGGAATCACCAAAAGTCACACATAGAAGTCTACAATAGAAATTGGCAGTATATCTATTCACCTACTTTAGATTCTAATCCGGATTACGGAAGGATAGCAGTTTTAAACAATGATACTTTAGCAGTGAGTTTTCCATTTCAATCATGTATTAAAGTGTACACTGGTTACAGGAATAAGGAATTCCTCAAAGTGGTAGCTGTCATCAAGGAGATAACAACAGAGACGCAAACCAATAGGAGATGGTATGCCAAGCAGCTATTTCTGAATGCAGCATTTGTGGTGTTGCTAATTCCAGTGGTAGACCCACCAGTGGCTTTTTTTCTTTTATCTTTAGTGATCACACTGCTGCTGGTTGCCTTAGTGCTATGGAAGAAAAAGCATCTTCGTTACCCACAGCATATTACAGCTTATGGTGAGAATGGTCTGATTGTATCAGACCCCAAAGCCAATGCTGTCTATGCCTTCACTGCAAGAGGACAGGGTGAATACACCTGTGAGTGGATGTATGGTGGGGTAAAGGGCAGTGGGCCAGGCATGCTGTGGAGGCCCAGTGGTGTGGCTACAAACAGGCAGGGCCAGGTTCTCATTGCTGACACTGTTAACCACAGAGTGCTCCTGCTTTCTCCTGATGGAGAGATGCTGATGGAGCTACTCACAAGAAATGATGGGTTGTGTTGTCCAGGTTCACTGAGAGCAGGATCATCTACACTAGCTGTTACTCATGGATTCGAGCTTAGAATATATGAATACCTATAAAAGAAACTGAAGGGAATTCCATTTTAACATGACGTGGGGAGAACTTTAAAAAAATACTAGGAAATCTGAAATTTACTTCTTATTGGGCATAGTCAATGATATCCCTAAGGTAACTCTATATCCCTGCAGCTACCATCACCTGTGTAAGTAATAAGATTTTGTCATTTGAGTGAAAAGTTATAAATATCGAAATGAAATAGAGTGGGTTGACAAAATGAGGTTGGCTATGATATTCTCTACCATATAACACTCAAGAATCTGGAAATACACATTGTTATATTATTATACTGCTGTAAGGTATGTTTTGGGAAGGGGCTTTTAACTAGTTTGCAATGGTACTCATCACCTTGAGGGAACATCAGTGCCTTCCAATGTGCTTATATGTAATATAAAAGGTAAAAAGGGTTTTACATTCAATTCTTTTGATATGCATATTGCTTGTTTGTCGATATTATAGTGAAAGTTTAGGTTGTCTTTGCAAAAGCTAGACAACAGCACAAATATGTGAAATAGACAAGCAAAATAAACAAAAAATACTCTCACTGTTTGCCGCATGCATGATAACTCATGCATTCCATTGATTGTGTTCCCATTACTGAACTTGCAGTGTATTGCCTGAGTAATATCTATGAGTAACCAGAGAATTGTCATTGGGTTCTATCCAATTTCAACACACCTGTAACTGATAACTCTTAGTGTACATGTCAATGACTGTGTCCTTCTCAACCAACCAGCATTAATTGACATGTGCCACAATTAATGCTCAACATATCCATATTTGTGTCAGGATGTTGAAATAATTTAAATCCAATACTGATAACTAAAATGGGCTTTAGCCGTCCTAATGACAAGGGAAAATCAAAGTTGAAAGTACAAAGTGGCATTATCAAGTTAATTATTAAGTACTTTCATGCAAAAAAAAATGTTCTTAACCTCTCCTAGCCAGGAGATCTTGACAAGTGTCGTCTGAACATATATGGTACTTTTGAAAACAAGATTGCAATTAGTCATTTGAGTAATTGGCGAACGATTCTCAATTTTTTCTGGGCATTCTCCACCACAAACCCCCTCTTAACTTTTTCCCCTAAATATGGCAGAAAAAGAAATGAAAAATGTAATAACAAATTTCATTAAATATAAAAGAAAAGGTGATGATAAACAGAATTCCAAACCAAATATCGTTTTTCCTCACTTTTTCTGCCATATTATTGCGGTCTTGATTAGACATTAGAAAGTGGTGTATGAAACTGCAGTAAACCACTGGTGACTCTCTCACATGCCCTGGCTGCTGGCAGGTGCTTATTCCAAAGGTGTGGCACCAAAACACTGAAAGCTCTGCAACATAACCTTTACAGACAGTCCATAGTAAAAGGCTTAGATTTGGAATTTTGCTTGCCATACTGCAACTTAGTCGCGCCTATTCACTTGTAAGTGTTGGAGGAAACTAGAGTACCCGCCAAAACCACTGCCTAACCCCTAGTCACTGGTGACTTTTCTCACATGCACTGGCCGAGATTCAAAACCCAGGCAGTAGTGAGTGACAGTAAACAGTCAGTGGCAACACCTTAGACAACTCAGCTATCAGGGAAGACCCTAGACAATAGAATATTTTATACACACTAATAAAAGAAAATACATGTATGTTTATTTTACGAGACAATACAAACTATATATACTAATAAAAGACAATAGATGTATTTTTATTGTTTGATAGCATGTTTATTATTACCAAGATGTGAGGTACAGTTGGTGATATAAATAAGAAGCACACACGTAGCTACGTACAGGAACACTCGCGCCCTGCCCATAGTTAACTGTGGCCAAAGTGGGGCACTACGTCTACATTTACATCACTCCAGAACAGTTATAAACAGATGACGACAACATCTCGGTCTGAGCTACGAGAACAACTGCTTCCAAAAGCCTTTAAGGAAACATAAATAGGCAAAGCAAACTTTATACATAAGTAATTCCAATAAAATCACCGATCATGATGGTGACGAAAAGGATTTGTTCGTAAGACGTAACTTACAGAAAAAATAGCATTCGGAACACATCGGCAGTTTCCATGCAATGATAGTTTGTTATAATATATATGCATGGAAATTATCGAGGTGCTCCCATAAGTCACATGATGAACACATCAAGTTCTTGCAACAATAATAATCAATATTTCAAAACAAGACCAAATCAATCGGTAACACCATTTTAACTACATCCACTTTCTAGATTCTTTCCATAAGATTACCTTGAAGTCTTAACCTAAAATATCACCTATACACAAATTAAGAAGTATGAAGCATATGTACAGATGCATAATCATGAAACCACATTGCAAGATCTGGGCTTGATACTATACTGTTACATGAAGGCGGTACCTGTACATGTGTGAAGCAGTAGGCCATTACATGAGAGCAGTACCTGGTCAAATATTAACCCATTCAGCCCCGGAACATCCTAAAAAGATAGGACTGATTTGACAATATCTCGTGAAAACTTCATTTGAAAATTATTTAAAGAAGGCATGTCAAATGAAGAACAAAAAACTTTCGATAACATGGTTTTTGAGATCCATCTTTTATCTAGGATTATTTGACGAGAGTCATATATATTCAGATAGTATTTTTCAAAGAATAATCTTCGCAAGAATGGATTAACCCACTAATGCCTAAGAGTCCCCTTGATATGATCTAAACATATCTTAAATTTGGAAATATCTTATAAGTAAAACACTGCCTGAAAATGAAGCACCTTTGTAGGTGAACTTCAGAAAACCATTTTGCCTTCAAATCTTTTCCAAATAAGCTTCTTTCGGAAAGATATCACCAAAACAGTTAAGCCATTAAGTGACAATATGGGCATGAATGGGTTAATCACAAGAGAAGTACCTTACACGTAGGAAGACTGAAAACTACATGCAAATTTTGATTGAGCTCGGAAGCCAGCCTGTTACATGCTAGGCTGGCCTTTTCAATCTGGACCTTTCTCACCGTAAATACATAAATACTACATATACAATAGAAGATTTCTATTTTAAAAGGAAAGTGCAACCAGATTTTGCAATGTGGTGAAATTGAATGAAGACAAGCTTACAAACACGGTGAAGACAAAGAACATCTATACAATGTACAATAATATTGGAAGTACCGGGACTCTCTGTTCGAATAAGACAGAGAGGAACAAATCTTTGATTTCCCCCGAGCAATACCCACAGCGACCTCTAGTGGTCAAGAAGGAAACTTATATTCATCACGCAAGGATTAAAATTTGCAAAATATTTGAAAAAAAGAAATCTTTGTTAAGAACAACTTTCATTCAAATATTTAACAAAAATATTTTAAAACATAATACTTGCATTTGTGGTCAGCAATATGGTTCAGAAGGTAAAATTTTAATGCCATTACATTTTTTGCAAGAAGTACCTGTTTTGCCGCAAAATTCCCATAGTAAAATCTATCCAATAGCCTGACCCTGGGTCAAATTATGTGATAGCAAATGTCTGACCTTTGATCGATAACCTTTGATCTATAACCTCTGACCTCAAGGCTTTAAGGTGGGTCCAGCACTAAGAACATTAGCTAGCATTTTCTTCATTGATAGCTTGTAGGGGAGTGTAACACCCAGTAAACTATATATTTTCTGAAAGAAAACCTTTTTAGCTACCTCTCAATGCTACTTTGATTTAACTTTTCTTAAATGCCAAAAATGACTGAAACCCTGGCACATGGGTACTCATCTGACAGTATTCAGTGAGAAATTTCCAATGAATACCAACATGACAGGGTTTAGATGCTTATCTTTGCATCCTTGTGCTTCGGATGAAAGTAGCCTTAGCATTGGAAGGGTTAATCACTTTTAATCACTTTTTAATAGCGTCTTTTCTTGAACACAGTTACCTGGTCTACAAAGAAGATAAAACCACTGTCTGTGCAACAAGGAAATCCACCACACGCTGACAATCAAACATCACACAACATCATTGACAACCTCTTAGACAAAATAAAATTCCCTGTCCTGTGCCCGTATATCACAAATACCTATAAAATAGTCCGAAACTAACCAGTTTAGATTACTACATCTCGCAGGGTAAAACACAAATCACTCGCAATTCAGTGTATACCTATATTGGCACAATCAGATGACTTGCTACTTAACTAGCATATTTATACCCATAGCGGAAAAAAAACAATTAATTTTGATGATATCTTTTAGTCATACCCATGTTCGGGAAATAATTTCAAGGAGAAATATTAATCGTAGTCAATCAACAACTCTCCTTCAAGTATTCTGTAACATTATTCCAAGCATTATTTAGCCTTCTCATTCCTAACGACATCCGAAACATATGTCATAGGGACCTTTTGTTCTATGAAAATATTTCCAGAATTAATCATTTATAAACAAGATATTTGAAGGAGGGTTGTGGTTGGGTACTAGTCAACATTTCCCATTCAAATATTTCTTAACAAATGCTATTGTAATTAAGATTTTCCAAAACAATATGGACATATTTCGGTGCTGAATGCTAACTAATAAAAAGACCTGAAAACCTTATTTAACGGTATTTCAAAGAAACACTTCATAGCTGATATTCTTTATCTCCCTAGGAAGTCCATACCTCAAATTCAAGTCAGCTTTAACATATTTACACAAATGTTTAGTTGATCAAATTAAACATGCATGCAATTAATTGTTTACAGTCAAAACAACATAACATTTGCCTTCCAATATACCCCAAAATGCACTGTTGAAATATAATCACAAATACTGTAATGACAAACTCCAGTCAAAACATATTCATATGAGGTTCAACTTTCACATTCATAAAATTCTTTAACATTCACCAAAATAATAATATTGAGAGAAAACGAATGTTTAAAATTTTCTCCTTTATATTTTGATGATTGAACTTTTATACAGAAAGCGAACAGACTTTTGTCAGACCAAACATGCGCATTATATGGATGTGAAAATGGGCTAGAGATAAGGCGATTTTACTTCAGAAGCTTCAAATTTGTGCCACATGAAGGAATGCCAAACTAGAATTAAGATTTTTGACCGTGATGATGAAAATAATTTTCAAAGCAATACTTTGTTCAGTTTGTACTAAGCCAAGCACGCAAAAAATTGTATTTCAAACAGTGCCCTCTATTATAACAATATTGAAAGACTAACTTAGAGAATGCTGAGAATTTGCATAGTCATGTGACAGTCATGTGACCAAGATGCAGATCACATGACTTGTTATGGAAGTATTCACTTACTCAATACTGTTATAAGGTGTGTGTTTTTTGCACAAATCTAAGGTCTAGTAAATAACAAGTCTTTCTCACTTGAAAAATGAAATTAAGGGGCAGCCATACCTCAAAGGAGAAGTAATTAAATATCCTAGACAATCAGCTCGTTGAAATACAGTTTTGGAAGCCATATGATGACATTCTCACAGCGACCAAAACCAGCCTGACAATTTTGACGAAATCTTCCAGGCTTTAACACAATTGTCAAAATATTTGAAAGAGAAATGTTGATCAGAATATTAACAACAACTCTCCTTCAAACATTTTGTTAAAATATTCTCAATGCATAAATATCTATTTATCTTACCGCAATCCCACCCCAGGGGCAGATATAGGATTTAAAATTGTGGTATTTGTACATAAGGGGTAGAGGGGTACTTTCAGTCAATTTTTTTTCGTTATACGATGACCTTACATCTGCCCCTCCTAAGTCTCAGATTTCTTCACATACAGAGAAATTACGATGCTATGTATTGTTCGAGGTGAACAAGAAAAATAGGAATATACTAGTTCGTAGCATACAGTTGCCAATAAATAAATTAGTTACCAGTTCTACAGGGGTGTCCATCACCCTCTCCCACTGTCTACAAAAATTCCTGCAGAAAGGGGGGGGGGGGGGGGATTTCATTTTTCATCAAAATTAAAAAATTATGGTTTTCTACAGAACATTTTAGTTAAGTATGTGAAGTACTCTTACACCAAACCCTAGTACAGTTTCTGAATCTACGCCTAGCCGAAGGTACTTGCATTTTTCAATACATTACGCCAATACCCAGAAAGAGGGTTTCTTATTCCATTGAACCCTTTCAATGCTGAGGCTACTTTTGTCCAGAGCACTAGGATGCAAAGATTTTTGAAAACCATCTGAACCCTGTCAGGTTGGTATTCATTAGAAAGCTCTGAGTACTGTCAGATGAGTACCCAAGTGCCTGGGTCTGACGTATATGGAAATGTCTTTCTGATGGAGCGACATTTTAAGAAATATTTGACTGGAAGTTGTTGATCCTGTTGGGTTAAACAGTTCCTCATCAAATATTTTTCAAATATCCCCTTTCTGATGAGATATCTCCAAAGTTTTCAGAGCAAGTGCACACCCAAATGTAAATAGGATATTCAACCCATTCATATCTGGGGTGCATAGTACCAAAGACTCCTAAAAGAGGGGGCTGACCAGGGGTCAAATTGACACAGAGGTCAAGAGTCAATAGAGGTATGTGATTGACCATCTGGAAATCCCCAGCATGCAACAATTATGGATATTACCTTTTCTGCAAACAACATTCACTGTAATTTTTATAAATCCTCGGTTTGGTTGTATGATTCCGTAAGTGACATTTCCTACATATTTCAAATCCTTAGTTTCCACTGAATTTCCATGGCAAAAAAATCATTATGGTTATTTGTTCAGTCTTTCATTGCGATTCGCTGCACTTAATTGAGGGATGCACATTTTCAATTTCTCTTTTCAATTTTTCAGTGTCATCAGTTTCAAATAATTCAAAAAAAATTCAATTCCTTAAATTCCACTAAATATCCACGGCAAACAAAAAGAAAAATGCTTGCATTAATTCTTCAACCCATAATTGTGATCGGTAGATCTTACTGAAATCTACAGGGATTTTTTTTATAAGTTTTACGTTACTAATTTTTTGCTACTAGAATTCAGTTGATGATAATGCTTGCAGTAATCTTCAGTCCATAATGATGATTAGTTGTACTTCCTTTTTCTTGTTTCTTGTTTCTTCCTTTGTTTCTTATTATATATTCATGTTGATCATAGATTAGTGGTAGATTATTAGGCAGTGTTGTTGTTGTTGTTGTTACACCATGCCGTCAGAGGTGGTGGGAGACGTGGCCTTCGAATGTGACTGACTCTGCGACATCGCCCTCTTGATGTATAGGTTCAACAGCTTCATCTGAAGGAAACAAAAACAAAAATATGATCAGAATGTATGTACACTTCCTGTACATTTCATGTACATTTCATGTCATGTACATTTCATGTACATTTCATGTCATGTACATTTCATGTCATGTACATTTCATGTACATTTCATGTCATGTACATTTCATGTCATGTACATTTCATGTACATTTCATGTCATGTACATTTCATGTACATTTCATGTACAGTTCATGTACATTTCATGTCATGTATATTTCATGAACATTTCATGTACATTTCATGTCATGTACATTTCATGAACATTTCAAGAAATGAAACATTTAAGAAAATTTTCCACAAATAATATAACCTTAATGCATATCAATACACAAAAAAAACAATGATCAAGATACATGTATGTATTCATATAAGCATATGCATATGTGTGTGTATTGTGATTATTGTTGCTGTTGTTATAATTGTTGATGCTATGGTGAAACTGTTTTTGCAGGCCCATCTTTCCCATCTTAACCACTGTATAGTGTATGGTCATTGATATAAGATTTTTTGATTTTAGAGCACATAGTGTTTTCAAATATTGTATTTCAGATTAAATAATTATGTTGCACAATTGCAACTACTACATCAACTTGAACTACTTGTGTGCCCAATAACCTAATACTACATACAAACAAACTATTTCTTCAGAGTGAGATTGAAATGCAACTCAGGGTAGTCTTTTTGTATCACTACAATCTTTATTTTTTTCAACTTGAGACTGTTTGAATACACTTCTTGAAAAGGATAGAATATTAAAAGAATTTGAAGACGGTGCTTTAAGAATATTGCAAATAAATTGAAGAAATCTATCTCTTGAGAAGGAGAATACTTTCCAGAAAGGGTAAGGAAATGCTCAATGAGAGATCTAACCTTCAATAGTTAAGGTGTTGCTCTCTATTCTAAGACTAATTTTGTCAGGATTTGTATTGTGAAGTGTTGAGTTTCAGTATAGGTGTGCTGTTGTTTTGTGTGAAATAATCACCAACCAATGTGAATCCCATTTTTGAAAATATTTGAAAGAAAAACGTTCCTCAGAATATTTCATGAATTTACATATTACTGGTATAGAAACCGAAGGAACAAGAGGAACTCATTCCAAATATGAGCCCTACTGATGTGATATCGATGAACGAATTCCAATGATGAGGCTACTTCTGTCCAAAGCAAAAGGATGCAAAGATATTTGAAAACCATATAAACCCTGTCATATTGGTACTCATTGGATAGCTCTCACTGAGTTCCCATGTGCCAGGGTTTCAGTCATTTTTCAGGTGTTTTGCATCATTTTGTACTGGCCAAATTAGCCAATAGCAGGAGAAGGGTTAAAGGATAGGAATAAATTAGAATTCTTACCAAAGACCTTATTGAATGTATATTCGGGATTGTTCACAAATGATCAAACAAACATAACTAATAATATTTTTGAAAGAACAATGTTTTTCTTAAATGCACAGGAGAGACCCAGCAATTCAGTGTGTTGGTTTGAAAGTTTATCATAAATGAAATATTGAATAAATCAAGGCAAGGTCAAAGGTCACCAACATTAACCCCATGCCCCTTGAGATCCACATTGATCAGTGTGAAGTGAAAAGGAATACGGATGACAATGATACAGTTTTTTGCCCTTTAAATAAGACAGCCATGATATTTTTAGGAATCAATTTGTATATTCACTTGTGTTTGAAACCTCACTGTTTTACACATACATATTCGGAGAGGAATGTGACAAGCTATGTATCATTGATCAAAGTTGAACATCAAAGTTCAAAATATCACCAATTATGAACATCATTTCCTGATCGACAATATCCCTTCAAATAAAGACAAAGATTTCTGGTTGACAACAGACCACTTGGGTGCTCTGAGGAAATATCAATAAACACTCTTTATAATTATGGAAAAAATCCAGATTAGCAATAAATTTTGATTATCAGTCTCAGCCCATATATATATATATATATATATATATATATATATATATATATATATATATATATATATATATATATATATATATATATATATATATATATATATATATATATATATATATATATATATATATATATATATATATATACATATATATATATATATATATATATATATATATATTCATATATAATTAAAGAGGTTTTTGTTTAGGGTTGAAATAGGTTAGGTTGATTGCATGATTGCAACTGGTGCTAGATTGCAGCCTGTTTTAAGTGCGATTTTCCTTAGTCTCTAGTATAGTAAGGAGTGAAAGAAGAAATGCCAGTTGGCCGAAATCTCAGAGAGTAAGAACCATGCTTACTTACCCCGTACTGAGGAATATACCCATTAGGTATGACCTCTTTCAGTACAAAATTAGATACAAATCATAAACTGGTATTTGGCAGTTAATGCAAATTTTTGGATTGTCATTAAATAACAAAATGATACATTTGTCTGGTTAAAGTAACCTCTATAAGGAAAATCCTCACTATGCATATGGACACAAACCACAAACGTACATATATATATATATATACATATATATATATACACACACACATATATATATATATATATATATATATATATATATATATATATATATATATATATATATATATATATATATATATATATATATATATATATTCAATTTCAATTTTATGAAAGTCTTTCCTCCAAATTATTCAAATGAGTAAAAAAATACTTGCAGACCACAACGAAAAAGGCTAACTCTACCTCAACATGAGCACCCAATTGATTTGTTAAATATTCTATTTTTTTATGAACCCATTCATGCCCATAGTGTTGATAACACTTGAAGGAAGAACCATTAGGAAGATATCTGCTGGAGAAATATCAATCAGAACAAAATGAACATTCTTAGGATATTTCTAAGTTCCGCTTTATTCTTTGAGTTATTCTCAAAAGTACCATAGGCCATGATTATTATTTCAAGAGGATCTCTGGGCATGAAAGGGTTAACCCTTATGCTGCTGGTGGCTAATTTGGCCAATATAACACAAAATGATGCAAAAACCTGAAAAATGACTGAAACCCTGGCAAATGGGTACTCATCTGAAAGTACTCATCGAGAGCTATCCAATAAATACCAACATGACAGGGTTAAGATGTTTTTCAAAATTTTTAGCATCCTTGTGCTTTGGATGAAAGTAGCCTCAGCATTGGAAGGGTTAACCCTTATGCTGCTGGTGGCCAATATAACACAAAATGATGCAAAAACCTGAAAAATGACTGAAACCCTGGCATATGGTACTCATCTGAGAGTACTCATCGAGAGCTATCCAATAAATACCAACATGACAGGGTTAAGATGTTTTTCAAAATTTTTAGCATCCTTGTGCTTTGGATGAAAGTAGCCTCAGCATTGGAAGGGTTAACCCTTATGCTGCTGGTGGCTAATTTGGCCAATAATACACATAATGATGCAAAAACATGAAAAATAACTGAAACCCTGGCATATTGTACTCATCTAAGAGTACTCATCGAGAGCTTTCCAATGAATACCAAAATGACAGGGTTTCGATGGTTTTCAAAAATCTATGCATCCTTGTGCTTTCAACAAACGTAGTCACAGCATTGGAAGGGTTAAGATATTTCTGAGATATTTCCACTTTGTTCTCAAACGTATCATAGGCCACGATTGATTTTTCAAGAGGATCTCTGGGCACAAATGGGTTAAAAGTGAGCAAAAAAAACATGTTTTCAGTAAAGTAGAAAGGTACGTTTTGATTCTATACATACCTTGCTTCCATTGAGTTCCAACAGGTAGGGCTTGAGGTCCTCTCCTATGATTGCATTCAGTGCCACCAGGGCGAAAACACTGGCTTTCCTCACGCTGCTCTCCTGATTGTCATAGCCCTGGAACAATACACAACAATGCATTAGAACAATAGAGAACAGTGCATTAGAACAATAGAGAACAAAGCATTAGAACAATAGGTCATTGTTTTCTTTAGCTAATTGGCTGATCATTACGACCTAAGAAGGGCACTGAGTACGAAGTAAGATAACAATAGAGAACAATGCATCAGAACAATAGGTCATTGTATTCTTTAGCTAGTTGGCTGGTTATTACGACCTAAGAATGGCACTGAGTACAAAGTATGATAACAATAGAGAAAATAGCATTAGGACAATAGGTCATTGTATTTTTTGCCTTGTCATCACCACCGAAGATTGGCAGAGAGTACCGAGCATGAACACAAAAGTTATTGTATTCTTTTGTTAATTGCCTGTGTGTCACCAGACAAGAATAGAAATGAGTACAAAAGGCAATTGTTTTCTTTTGCTTATTGTTGTTTTATAACCAGAAGCAAAGAGAACAGAGAGTTAGAACAATGGGCCATTGCATTCTTATGCTCATTTCCTACTAATCACCAGATAAGAATAGGAAAGAGTACAAAGAGTTAGAACAATAGATCATTGTATTATACTCTAATCTATTGATATCATTGTATAGTATTGTGTTACATTATTATTACTGCATTATGTTCCTGCCAATTCATTCTATTACTTCCAATGCCCTTCTATCTTACCTTGAGAAGACCTGGCATGACATCAGGCAGCACACTAGTCAACGATTCCTTGGACATGTTCTCAATAACCTGAAAATAGAGACACATCACACATTTAGAGAAACATAAGTAGAAGCACAAGGCCTGTACTCGTGAGAGCAAGTCAAATCACTGAAGGCTGAAGGGCAGTTTACAATTCCTATAAGGAATTTCATCAGCATGCAAAGATAACTCGCTAGAAATGCCGAATTTAAATTAAAGTTTTACTTTCAGAATTCAATTTTATGGCCTTGTTTACTGCATGACTGGTATTTTTTACAGGAATTTAATTTTCGCACTCCCATGATAGCGCCAAAATAACGTTCTTTTAAATAAATTTCTATATAGTAATAAATATAAAATTTGAAAGCTTAATTCAAAGTAGCTAAGTAGCACAAATAACCTCCAGTTGGGCAGTAAAACAAAATTTTTAGCACTCCAAATCAAAGCCGTATAGAGTATGGTCATGTTGGATAGGATTTTCTCCTGATAATTACCCACTTTTTTCTTATTGACAATTCATTTAACTTGAGAAACAGTACATTGAAATGTCACCCTAGTCACAAACTATTAATATTTTAAGAATTTCCACATAAGATTATTAGCCTAGGAGGCCTTATACTGACAAACCAATTCCCACATGGTCTTTTATAATTTTTGGTAGGTACAATTTACTTGATCTCAGTATTATTGGCATGAGTCCATTTCTTTGTGACCAAATTTTCATGATCTAGGAATGACTAGGGCTATTGATAGAAATAGGTACAGGTTCTCGATATAATATCAAATACAGATGTTGAATCACATTTAATTCCTGCACATAATTTGGACGAAAGTAGCCTTAGCATTGGAAGTGTTAAGGGTAGTAATCTCTATGGGTTTAAGGGTAGTTATCTGTATGGGTTATGTACCTTTGTTTGCATCTTAATGGCGGCCTGATTGACGGGGAACTCTGCAGTCTGGATGATGGGGTTGAGGACGCGCACACACTGCTCCGTCGGGATCGAGTTGGCAAGCGTAACCGCGCATTCCTCGGCAGCTCTTGTCACCTAGGCAACAACAGACAAAACAATATACAATCTTGTCACCTAGGCAACAACAGACAAACAAATAAAACAATAAACAACTGTTTCGTTATGGGTTTTGTATTGATAAAATGCGCTTTAGGTAGAAAGGGCGCTATATCAAACACAATTATTATTATCATTATTATAACTATTATTATTATTATTATTATTATTATAACTATTATTATTTATATTATTATTATTATTATTATCATCATCATTATTATTATTATTATTATTATTATTATTATTATTATTATTATCATTATTATTATTATTATTATTATTATTATTATTATTATTATTTTATACTCTATGCAAGTTCTTGCTTGAAACATTTACCCTCAATTTAACAACCGCAGAAGCACTTCTAATCTTTGTACCTCATATAGATTTTTGGTACACATTAATGTTTACAGCAGCCAAACGCAGCCTGACAATCTTAATGAAGTCTTGATGGCCAAAGTATAGTTGAAGAAAATATTTGAGGGAGCAATGTTAATCAAAACATTACCTTCAACTCTCCTTCAGATATTTTGTTAAATCATTCTAAATTCCAAAGTTATTGTCAAAAGTATCATAGATCTAGACGACAATGCCTTGAGGAACTCCTACGTATTCAATGGTTATGAACCTACCTCTTTCACGGAATCTTTGTGCGCCTCTAGTATTTTAAGTATGGTTAACTCTGCGTAGTCCTTAAATCTTGTAGGCTGATGGCGAAGGATTTCCCTCAGGACGCGTAACGCCAGAGCTCGGATGTGCCCCTGGTGGACAAAATAAGAACTAAGTTCATCTCCTCGAACAGGTAATATTTGCCAGATAGCTTGCTATCTAGGTTTTTCAAGAAGCAAATTTTGCAACGGTACAAAGACAGTTTCAATTGACATAATCTCATCTGTGTAAGTTTCAAAGATTAAAGAAAAGATGCACACCTGAGTCTCCCTTTGTACATGACTAAAATAAAGGCTTTCTCCTGAATTTCCAATTTCCAAGTGTAAAAGGGTAAAGCATTTCTAAAGAGTAAAAGAAACACTTACATCAGAAACTCCATGTATTTCAATGAGAAAAAGAAAGACTAACAAGCAAATCTTTGCGTGATTTAAGGGAAGGCTTACAACTGTGCTTTTAAGATTAAAGGAGGGACATGCACCTGAGTCTTCGAGTGTTTCAAAGAGTAATAGTAAAAGTTGAAATTAAATACCTTAAGTGTTTCCAATAGATAAAGACTTACATCTGAATCTCTGAGTGTTTTAAAGAGTAAAAGTAGCCTTAAAACTGAGTCTCTAAGTGTTTCAAATATAAAAAGACTTACATCTGAATCTCCGAGTGTTTCTAGTAGTAAGAGTAGAATCGTCTTGAAGTGTTCTTCCCAGATTCCGACCACTCCCTCCCTCGTCATCTTGATGAGCTGCAGCATGGCATTCTTACGCTCTTCTTGCCTGGAAGATAGAAAACATATCAAAGATCGGCAAAATAGAACAAGTAAAACATATACTGTATTTGTCCAAGTAAACGCACATAAAGAAAACACATATCAAAGACACATATGGCAAACGACTTGACATGGCCTAGTTTCTTAGTTGCTTTTCCACATAGTCATAGCCAGCAAGGCCTTGGGGCGTCATTTGAACACCCAAAATGCTCAAATATCACCCCTCAGGACACCAAAATTCTTTTGTGAGTAATTTCTTAAAATGTCATTTCCAAACATACAATTCATTTTTTTCCCCTAATATAAATCACAAAATCAACACTGTTCTAAATAGCACAGTAGTTAGAGAGGAATTCTTATAATGGGATTTAAGGTCTGCTTCTCTGTATTTAACTCTCTGGAGAAACTAAATAAGGCACTTACCTTTCATTGTGATTGGATAATTCTGTGAGGATCTCTGCCACGACGTCTCCCTGATCTACAGGTAATTCTGAAACAATAGAGAACAATAGCTTAGAACAATGGAATCAAAGATCGAAGGAAAATCCACTCTTCGCGCAATATGGAAATCATCAAATCCGAACAAGGGTCGTTACATGTGCTTCGTACACAACACTTATGGATCACAAAAACACACAAGAAGAGCACATAAATGAAAGAACATCAAACATTTAATTGTTACATTTTTACTTGTTTATTCATTACAGGGAGGGGTTAGTACTATCAAAACTTACAAAAAATCTCTTTTTAGTAAAAAAATATATTTTTACATAGATATAGAATATTTTTTATTTCAACTAAAAATGAATAATTTTTACATATAAAATAAAATGACATGTTAAATAAATAGAGTTTAATTGACTATGTGCATCTTTGGGTACCAAAGAAAACCAGCTATTTAATACAGCATGCTTTGAAACTGTGGGAAAGCAAAATCAATAAAATATTACATTAGGGCCACACCAACTACATTTCCGTCAAAGCAAACATGCATACTGGTTAATTCTTCGAAGGATACCGGGATGCACACTGTTTCGATAGAAATAAAAAAGATTCTTTTTTCAATTTCGTTGGTGTGTGTATTCTGTATGTTGCCAGTGGCAACAGGGATTATCATGGCAACACCATCAGGCAAGGAAAGGATTGACCAATCAAAAAGCAGCTCTCAACTCCACTATTTTTCGAAGACAAAGACTTGATGCAAGCACACACATATTTGAAATGAAATAGACGAGAAAGTTTGTTTTGTCATGCAATACCTAGGACACACACTTAGGTCAACTCTAAAATTGTACGAAAACTTAACCCATTTATACTGAGAGATTCTTGTATGTATTATTTCCGGTAAAATCTTCATACTCATGAAAATACAAAGGGATATAAAATTAATTAGAACCTGTTTGCAGTTTCCTTATTATCATCCATGCTTTAAAAATTCTAAAGATGAATTTCATATTTTTTTTTCAGAAACACACTCTTCCTCCGAATCAGTCTATGGAATTTATTAATGTTTTCATGAGCATATCATTTTGATGATATAGGCATGAATGGGTTAACCCATTCATGCCAGCATTGCCCAATATGGGCATAAAAACCTCAAAATTACCCACATTTCTAAGATGAATTTCCACTATAGACTAGGAAATTATGTTCAACCATACTCATGTCTAACAAAATCAATTTTAACCAGGGTGGCGCAGGCGTTAGTTTGAGCCCCAGGGTAGGGGTACCTACTAGGGCACGGACCTCTCAAACTGCCAAAATAGCATAAAAACCTCAAAATTACCCACATTTCTAAAATGAATTGCCACGTTTGACTAGAAAATTATGTTCAACCATACTCATGTCTATCAAAATCAATTTTAACCAGGGTGGCGCAGGTGTTAGTTTGAGCCCCGGTGAGGGGGTACCCACTAGGGCGTTGACCCCTTAAACTGCCAAAATAGCATAAAAACCTCAAAATTACCCACATTTCTAAAATGAATTGCCACGTTTGACTAAGAAATTATGTTTAACCATACTCATATCTATCAAAAGCAATTTTAACCAGGGTGGCGCAGGCGTTAGTTTGAGCCCCGGGAGATAGGGGTACCTACTAGGGCGTCGACCCCTCAAAATGCCAAAATAGCATAAAAACCTCAAAATTACCCACATTTTTAAAATGAATTTCCACTTTTTTGTTGATATCCTTTAAACAAATATGCTAATTAATATCGAACCACAACCCTCCTTCAAATATTTTGTGAATTTCCTCTGTCATTTTCGAAAGTATATAACCATTGACACATCTAATATTTTGTGAATTTCCTAAATAATTCCAAAATTATCGATTGACACAACGAGAATTCTAAGTATTAATGGGTTAAAGTCATGGGAACAAAATAGTTTTGTTTGTATGCTGGAACACAATACATGCACACAACATAGAGAAATACAACATTCAGCGAAGAGATTTAGTGATTTCCAATAAAGTAACATAACTATTTCTTGTAACCGACTTTTCATTTCTATCGATCTATTTCCTGAGGAAATAACAAATAAGCAAAAAAAAAATAATAATTAAAAATTAAAAAATAATTGAAAGAATAAAAAATGCTTAAAATTATACACTTTGGCCAACACAAATGTTATGAATATTTACAAAGGAAAACTTATAAATAAACGTGTAACCAAACTGACTTATATACCTAGTTAACTAAAGTATAATTGCTTTATTGGGTTTATAGAACACCTTTTGGGGGTGAATGTAATTTTAGAAGATGGCCTCAGGATTGGAACCTAAGTCTTATCATAGACACTTGAGTCTTCATCAGTGAATGACTGGAGCCCAGCATTTTAAGCAATTTCATTAGGTCATATCTACTATAATTTGGTGATTATCAATTACATGTGCAAAAATGCGACCATTGATGATAAAAAACTTTGAAAAAAAAGAAGAAATAAATAAAGACAATTTCAGAAAATAATGCTTCACTATAAAGATTTGTCAGACCATGTGTACAATTCTGATGTAAATGGGTTAAAGTAATATTCACAGCATTTTTCGAGATATTGTCGCTTTCGCATGGCGACCATGAAAAGGTTAAAGGACACGTATGAGGATCAGAGCATTAAGAAGCCAAGCTAAGGAAAAGCAATAGTTGCAATAGCAGTGAATTTTGCCAGGGCGGTTTTTGCGCGTTCTCTCTCGAAAAAACATTGAAGAGCATTCTTTTTGTGAGAACCTCAGAAAGAGCAAGGGAACCGGAGCGTCAACGATCATTCTCAATATTTACCTAGTTTTGCTGTAAAGACGAAGAAGGGGCAAAGAATAACATATAGTTGTTAAATATGTATTTTGACCAAATAAGGTGTGATGGCATAAAATGGGGTCAATAGAATGTAACTGGGTCAATGACATGTAACTGGGTCAATGACATGTAACTGGGTCAATGACATGTAACTGGGTCAAGATATCAGTGGGACCGGAGAGTTGTCATTTCAATCCCAACAACAACAAATTTGACTACACCACATTCTTTCAGCCAGGAATGCTAAAAAATTTACAAAATGCTTGAAAAAATCAAAAAGAAATTAAGACAGCAAGGAAATAAATAATAAAAAAAAAATCAAAAATGTAAAAGTCACAAATAATAATTTGAATGATAATAAATATGAGGACTAATCCATATAATTATAAAAAAGTTAGCAATTTTAGGTTCCACAGCAAATTTTCTATTGCAAATCTCAAATGACTTAAAGCCAATGCCTTGGACACTTCCACAAAAAGGCAATCATTCAAGAATGTTGACAAAAATCAAAATCCCAAGATAGGGGAGAGGATATAAAAAAGTGTAAAAAGCACAAATTTGGTATCATATGTGAAACACAAACAAAGAAAAAAGACAAGAGTTGATTTCACTCTGGAAGGGGGGACATTCAGAACTGAAACCATAGCAACGCACATAACATATCCCAGAATTCAACGGGTGTAATGTTGATTACAAAAGAATGTTGAGTAAAAAAAACTTTATCTCCCAAAAAATAATGATAATAAATAAATAAATGAACTAGAATAAATGAGAGAAGTGAAATTCAACCAAACATAGATGACCATTTTCCCAGTTCAAACTTTTAAAGGGAGTACATTCCAATCCAACACCATATGCATGAGAGCATGCCCCAAGACCCTGACTATTTTACACCATGAAAAATCGTTCCATTGAAAGACCTGCATGCTTGCCAGAGACCCTGAGAATTAGACCATGAAAAATGAGAGGAATTTAAGGACCATTCTGGACAATAGACCTGATACAATAGACCCTTTCAAGGACTGACAAATATTTAATGGTATGCAAAGATTAAGAGAACCATTTAAGAAATATCTGAACAAATGTTGCGTTTTCCAGTTTTCAGAAAAGTGTTTTTTCATACACTTCTAAATTATTTCCAAAATTATCAGACTTCAAAGATGGTCAAAACGTTTACCAATTCACACAACTTGCCATCATCACCCCCTAAAGGCATTTTTTGGCAATATATTACTTATCACAGTGAATTTTAATGAGAATTTTTGAAGCAGAAATATTATCAATAAACCAACCAACATTCCTCAAAATGTCTTGCTAAAAATTGTTTTGTATAGAAGTCATTTTTTATAGACGATGCTTTCACAAAAACTCTAGGTATAAATGGAATAACAGAAAAAATCTTCCTCTTCGTCAGTCCTTGAAATGGGCAGTGCCAGTCTATTAACGAAACCAGACATCCGTGGGGCCGTCACCGTATCTACACATGATGTCATCTGATGGGGAGATCATGAACCGATGAGGATTTAATTTGACCTAGATTACCTGATTTTCTGAAAACAGGGATCCTGCATTTGACAGGAATGCTAGACCTGGCAGGTTTGTTTACAAAACCGCCACTAGATGGGGCTTTCTGCCGAGAAATCTTACGGGCCCAATCTTCATTTTCTTCTGCGGGAAACACAAATTTAAAATTCAAATACTCAATTGACTAACACCTTATTCATACAAAAACAAGTGATGATTGGTAGTCCATCCCCTTTGAGAATATTTAAGAAATTGGGTCAAGTGGGCACAGGGAAAGACATGAATAATCAGTCCTTGACACAAATATCCAATAGGCAAAATATAATTAGGTCAAATATGTAAAGGAAATAGGTCAAATTTCAAGTAAGTCAACAATGAACTGATATTTAAATCAAAACGAAAAGGTATTTCACAAAAAACAATTTTAGTTCATAAGACACTTAGACACCAGGGTATTTGAAACATTCCCACCCAATCCTTATATAGCCATGTAGCCACAGAGATGTAAAGTAGGTCAACAAAATAATATTCTTATAAATAAGCTAAGGAAGGTCAAAATAGACAATTTTCTGGGATTGTAAAAATCTCCCAGTCCACATATGGGTCTGCGATGATCATTTAAAGGTCATTTGAAGATCATTTGAAGGTTATTTGAAGGTCAATTGAAGGTGAGAGGGATATGTTAGCGCGGTGTGCATGTGTTTTTTAGCACTGCTCACCGTTATCTAGGGGGACACCTAGAATGGATTTCCAGGGGGCTAAGGGGAAAGTAAAAAAGGGTAAAGTTATGGAGAACAGAAGAAAACAAAAGCTTTAATTAAAAGAGAGTAAGTACAATGCAAGAATAAGAAAATAGAGCTTAATGTTAAGAAAAATGTTAACAGATTGAGAATTAATAACAGACACTTAAAACATATAGATATATTGATTGATCTAGAAGAGGTGAAAAACAATATGATGATAAAGAAAGTACTTATATCTTATATGAATGCATTGAGCAATTTCTGCATTATAATAAATAGCAGCCTAAATTTGCATAAATTTGAGTTTTACACATCCCAAAATGATTTGAACAATTTTGGATGTGTTTCTCCTTTTTTGGTGGAAAAGAGAAAGGTCAAATTAGCTCTTACATAATGTGGAAGAGATACTTGGTTCAAGTGTAAGTTAAGCATTATCAGCACATTTGAACCCAGGCTGGATCTATAAGGGCAAGGAAATATCAAGTAATATAAATATAAATGGCGCGCTAAGAAATAAATAGGGACTGGTTGCATAAAACTTATCAGGTTAGGAATTCTTTAAAATTTTCTTAGGGGCCATGGTTTTTCCTTAATTTTATCCTTGAGATTAACTTAAAGGTACCTTTAAGAAGATAAGGAAAGCCTTGGCCCTTAAGCAAACTTAAAGGGAATCCTACCCCTAAAATGTTTTATGCAACCAGACCTCAAACCTTATGCTGCTGGTGGTTAATTTGGCTAATACAAAATAATGCGAAAAACCTTAAAAATTACTGAAACCCTGACAAATGGGTACTCATTTTAGAGAACACAGCGAGAGCTATCCAATGAGTACCAACATGACAGGGTTTGAATGGTTTTCAAAGATTTTAACATTTTTGTACTTTGGACGAAAGTAGCCTCAGCATTGGAAGGGTTAAGCCGTCACCATCTTAACTATAAGTAAGATACTACGGTTTAAGCGGGATCTTTGAGACCATTTATACCTAGCGTTAACTACTGTTCTATTTATTTAACCCATTCATGCCTGTGATACTGGAAAATGTCATGACTATTTTGCTTAAAACTTTTTATTTAGAAAACGCCTAATGGGGATATGTTGAGTAGAACCCAACCAACACTTTCCTTCCAATATATTTTGAAATTATTCTTAATTCCAAAGATGTTTTCTTAAGTGTTGCGGGCCCAAACAATTTCCAACTTTGGACATGAGAGGGTTAAATGAATAATTACATAAAAGCACATTGCCGCTTGTACATCAAAAATCAATTGAATTAGCAAAATGTTATCTCCTATTCCGAAAATCTCTCTTTACATCTTCATACAATAGTTTTAATTGCTTACCTTCATTGAATAACTCATTCTCTACATCAAACACAGCCTCTGCTAGAGCCGCCCTATTGTAATTCTGAAAAAGAACAATAAGAGCATTGTTTTCACGACTTTAAATCAATGAGTATGCTTTAGTTTTGAGAAAGAATATCAGGAGTATTGTTTTCAAAACTTTAAATCAACAAGTATGCTATAATTCAGAAAAATAACGACAAGATTATTGTTTTCACAACTATAGCTACCTTATTGTAATTCTGGTAAAAGAACAATAGGACTAAAGAACAATAAGAGTATTGTTACTTCTACTTACATCTTCTTGATAGGCGGAGGGGTTATATTGTCTTCTATGGAGATCGGAGCGCGGAGAATCGGAGTAATCCAATCCCTTCGTCTCCGGGCTGTCTACTCGGACGTCGTGCATGGAGCTTTGGATACCGCTGTCCTGGGACGTGGTGTCTCGCTCTTTCTTGACCTCGTCGTAATGAGAGTCGAGCTTGCTTAAATTCTGAATATCGGCTGACGTTTTCCTAATTGAGTTGTAGATTTCTTCGGGGTTCATATTTTCGGTATTATATTCGTCTTGGATCATCCCCCTAAAAAGAATTGACAGGATATGTACATACAAATATACACAGTACTAGTTAATCTAACCAAAGACCATTGAAAGTTAGCAGAACTGAGCCTAGACCTGAAAAATGCTACATGTTAGCACTGGTGTTACAAGATGTTACTCAAAACAACTACATAATATTTTCACTGATTTTGTGTTCGTACCATCTTAATTTATGCTCTGGAGGATGAAACTTGATACCAGTTCATCATATATGGGAGCAAATCACAACATTCATGCCTGGAGATTTAATCACATGTTGTCTGGACCTAAGATATTTTGAGAAGTATCTTTGGAATCATGTATATCATCACGAAATATCTGAAGGAGAGTTGTTGGTTTGGTTTTGATATACATTTCTCCTTGAAATATTTTCGCTAAATAAAGGTACATGTATAACCATAATAGTCAGGATAATTTGGGCATGAATTCGCCATAACAAACCTTGAGGATGTCCTGTATCTGTGAGAATTGCTTGCAGGGGGGCTGGTGACATTGCGAGGGGACAGAACGTCCGTTTCACTACCGGAGCTATTTTTAAGGTGATTGTGTAGTATTTTTGTAGCACCGTCCTGTAATAGAACAAGATATGTTACATGTCAATAAAATGAGAGGCCTACCTTTACAAAAAATTGAATAAAAATAAGCTTAGAACATTTTTGGGTCTCTCTACCTGTTCCAGTATAAATACATATTCTTTGGTATACATAGTCAGTGATGAAATATACATTTTAAGCAAAGACCCATGGTGATACTGATACTGCATTACAGACTTGCATCAATTTTCTTTATAGAAAAGTTGAACATTTTATAGAAATTATAAACATTTATACAATATATAATTTTTTTTATCCATATTACATTATTTTTCATAGAAAAGTTGAATATTTTATAGAAATTATAAACATTTTTACAATCTTATTTTCATCAATATCATTATTTTCTTTTATCTATATTACATTCTTTTTCTAAAACTTCTTATTCCTATCAAATATCCTCTCATTTTTAAAGAGAAGGGAGCATTTCATAGCGGTTGTATTGTAAGTATTGCCTGGCTGCACTCTCTTTTGTTTCCATATCTTCGTGAAATATAGCTTGTCAGAATTTCTAAGACCCCCACCCCTTGACAATTAAGACAATAGCACCTACTCGTCCTACTGTAGAACTTTGAATACTAGGACGCAACTTACCTGGAATGTTTTGGGCAGTGAAGAAAGCAGCTGGGAGAACTCAGAAGTGTTGAGATTGAAGAGAGATATTAGAACTGCCTGTGCCGTCTGCAAAAGATGTGATTAAAGGAATCATTCATTATAAAATCTTTGTGGATATTATGTTTGATTGATGATTATCCCATCCAAGACAAAATAACCGATTTGTACAAATATGAGGAAGCAATTCCCATTAAAAAAATGATATTCAATGACCTTTCCAAATGAATGCTAAGAATATTTTTTGTCACATATACATGTATAGGCCAAATGATAATATTTGGATCAACCAACAATTTGTTTAGCAAATCCAATTTTCGTTTTTCTCTTTACCATATTTCGTTTTTCTCTTTACCATACAAGACTTAGTGCAATATTTATTTTAAATATTTTTATCAACAAAAATTCTGACATTTGGTGTATAATTTTCTGCCTGAGGTTCTTTCCTTCCTAAGGCCTTAAGTATTTTTGGCAATTTCTTTTTTTGTCACTTTTTCTGTCATATTGCGGCCAAGTCATGACTAGCCAGTTGTAAATGATGAAGGAAACTGAAGTACCCGACGAAAACAACCACCTTACCCCAAATCACTGGCAACTTTCTGGTACACATCAGGTTAAACATTTTGTTCCTACCCCTTGCTCATGAGGGAACCTCCATATCCTTTTCCTTAGCAACTTAAATAACATTGATTAGCATTTCTCCTATTTTTCTTTGCAAATATGCTTCTGCCAATGAGAGTATTTACCTTTCTGACGTCCACACTCTTTGGTTCTGTCGTCCACGTGATTATTCGTGACACAGCCAGGCGGGTGTCACTAGAGTTGGAGAAATCGGAAGCATCCATCATCAGGATCAAACCATGCATATAGTTCAAAAGTCCGACCTTGACCTAAAAAGGGAAGAGCGAGAAAATAGGTCAGCATACAATCTAGGTCAAGTAATTAGGTCAAGTTGGCATGACCTACATATGAAGCTCAAATCAATTTTCCTAAAAATTGCGCAGGATTTTAATTATTTTTATTGTCAGTAATGTTTTCTGATAGTTTAAGGTAGGTAAGGATATATGATAGCATATTGGTGTTACTGTTAAATGGGTAAGTTGGAAGATATAATTAAAGGGAAGAAGCAGGATTTAACTTTCATCTCCATTCAATTTAAGTGTGATTAATTTTATTTTCAGGTTATCAAAGATAAATCATTCTAATCTTCTTCAAGCTAATGTCTTAACTCTTTACAAGTCATCATAACCCCATAGTCCAATTCATAAAAATATGAAAACAATCTCACATCTGGCCATCAACTAAAAGCCATGTTAAAAGGTAAAATGTGACAAAAACTCATGAATCACTTAACGTTAATTAAACAAAAGAACAAAAAGAGGTTTGGAGTTTAATTTGAAAACAAAAATTCAGATTTATACTTAAAAACAATTCATACATTTTCGTCAATGCAGATTTTTTTCTATTATCAAAATGTTACATTTTTTTCCATTTTTGTTATTTAAAAAAAAGAATTCAGATTTATCTTGTTTTTCTCTGTTATTAAAAATCTTTCAATTTTTATCATTTTTGCTCCTTTTTTTCATATTATTCTATTTTTGTCACATCTTTCTTTAAGCGTTTTACCTACACACACACACCCACCGCTGAGGATGTTATTATTTACTGTGACTGCATTTGTGGTGCCAGCAGTGAGTTCAAGTTAAAATTGAGCTGTAACGGTGGACTTACTTATATTATCACAGGTGATCACTCAGCATTCACGACTACCATTTTTAAAAGCCAATTTAGTCTTGAGTTGAATTTTAGATATTTTCAAACATTTTTTTCAAAAATACACAAAAATTGGATTTTTACCTTAAAATCTAATTTATAAATAATTTTCAAAATTTTTGAAATATTTTTTTTGAAATAATTTTTGAAAATTTGGAGAAATAAGTAATGAAAAGAGATGAAAAATCATCATTGGAACTTCTTTGAATTTTCACTGGCACTTTTTTGTTGTTGATACCTATGTGTATGGATAGCATTGGAAATATTAGAAATTTGCATCCCCCCCCCCTATCATTAAACATCAAAGCTTTCTAGGTTTTCTAGACAACTCATTCCAAAACACAGATACAACAGAAATCCCTTCCATTTTAGACAGCAAATAATCTGACATTATTGAAAAATGTGAACATTAGAAAATATAGATAGAGATATTTGGTTATTTATCATTTTTCATCAAATTAAGAAATATAATTTAAGTAATTACTGCAATTTCATGGCTAAATAATTTCCATATTTGCCAAATAATCTTCCCTAGGAGATCTTTGTGATTTTTTTTATAAATGGATGAGTATAGAAATTGCTCATGAGAAATAGGATACAATATTCATTCATCATTTTGCATCTAGTTTTTGATGCATTTTCGTAAATGTCAGAAAATTTGGACATGGGCGGGATTATTCATCCACTCTCTAAGTATCAATAAATTCTAAAATCCTAAATAATAAATAAAAATTGAATACCCGAGTGTGGATGAATTTAATAAGCGCCTCGACTTGCATGCTTGCCTTTTCACTAGATGGGAACATGTTTATTCTTGAATTATCTATTATATTTACGTGTACGAACTTGATATCCAAAGAAAAATTGATTATGATCTCAAAAAATAAAATAAATGAACAATTTTGATTTATGACAATTGAGTATCTTGTGAAAAAGCACTAACTAGCACCATTTTGCACAGTGGATTTTAGATAAGTGTCATGTATTCAAAGTATGAATTCAAGTTAATATTTTACACCAATCTTTTAATGTTAAAAAGTTGAATTTCACTAAGAAAAGAAAGTAAAAGAAGGATCAGGTAAAAAAATATTCATTTCCAACAATATGTATATATTTTTTGGGGTAATAAGTTGAATCTCACAAAGAAAATTAACAAAAAAAACAAAACAGGTACAAACATTGTTTATTTTGAGACATTCTTTGAACACTATTTTGGATAACTATGTGGTATTTATACTGATAATTTGTGGTATTCAATCATTCCAAGGAATGGTTGGTGCATTTTGGAGCAATATAGGTCAAGGTGAAAAGTAGGTCAAGGTGGCAAACCAAGCTTTTTCGGTGAAACACATCCCACACAGTGATGAAAGGTCAAGGACACAAGTTCAAAGGTCATGACCCAACAGATCAAACCACAGACATAGATACCCCGACCCAGTTTTGGCAATGAAAAATGTACTGCAATTGTGAAATGTGATTGGTTAGAGGTGAACCCTAACCAATCAAAATTCAGAAGCCCTATTTTCTTCTTTTTGCCAAAACAGGGTCTAAGATGACTAGACGACAGAAAGGGAGCATTCGTTATTATGGAAGATACGTATAATAAAAAGTTTGAAGAGATCATTCACGAAGGACGGTACACATATAGATTAAGGACAAACAGGACTCGGGACAGTATTTTGAGATCAAAGTAGTCAAAAGAAATTAGGATTTTCATGAAATATTCATCACTGAACCATAGAATGCAGCCGTTCCGAAGAAAGAGAATAGGAGACTACCCTACTATTGACGACAGCGTCATAAAGGCGGAAGATTCCGTTTTTTATCATGCACCAGGAAAACTACCATCTTGATAATAAGGCAACAACTGCAATGCCATGCTTTTAAAGGGCAATGGGCGATAAAAACCCAAACAAAAAACATAAAATTCTGGTTTCTACTAGCTCTGTCATACCTTTACCTAGGTGGGGGCAAAGAGGAAAGGTCAATTTCAAGGTCAGAGGTCAAGGTCATATTAAATTCACATGTACATTTCAAGGTCAAGGTCATATTGAATTCACATGTACATTTCAATGAAAAAAACACATTCACTACCGGATCATACAAAATTAGATTCTGCTTGAACAGGTTAAACACTAATCACGCCTCGGAAGTGCATCTATTTTTAGAAATTCTTTCATCTTTTAGCCTGGAACAGCAAGACTGACTTCAAAAAAAGGCAAAAATGTCTGAATTGCCTTAGACTTTGATTACCACCATAGGCAGTTACACAAAAAAAGAAGAAAAAATGCGTTCAAAATACTGAACACACTCAAAATTCCCCACCAACGATAACACATTTAGTACTTGCAATAACCAATGAGAAAGCTTCTCAACCTATGCTTAAATAGCCATTTTACCCAGCCTCTTTCTGAAACTGAACCCAACACCATGACCTAAAAGTTTTGAAAATTATCATACAAGAGAACATAAAAATATTCTTCCAGTTTTTGTATTTCTCATTATGCATCCAAATACAGTATGTTGATCATAAAATAATGTTCAATTTCGTTTCTGGACAAAAAAAATAACATAAGAAGGTGGTAAAAATTGTACAAAAAACATCCTTTTATGTTCTAGATATGTTATGTTTATTTAATGTACATTTTCAAAAGAAATATTTTAGTTCAATTTTATAGTGACAAAAAATTATGGTATGACAAAAAATGACAAAAATGACGAATCAGTATTCAGTTTGCTATGGCAACAGTTGCTAAGTGTAGACTCAGAAAGAGGCTGAGAGAGATACTCTATGTATTAAAAGGCACCAAGGAAGTGTCAGGTGTTTTAACCCTCTCCTGACCAGAGCTACCAGGAAGTCTGACCACATTCAGGTATTCGCCAAAATTTCACAGCGAAATTTCCATAATATTTGAAGAAAAAAATACCAAAAATGCATCCCAGAAAGTAAAATAATACTTGCTTCAAATATTTTTGTAAATTCATCTTGGCTCTTATCAATATACTATAAACACATAAAAAGTTTGTGTGATTTTATCAAAATGTAAATTTCAGATGTGTAAAATATTAATGTTTATAATGAAACCATACTTTTATAGTGAATTTTCATTTGCAAACCCACAACATATAACTTTCAGATTTCTAAATTAGAAATAATTTGAGGAAAAATGCACAATATTGCAACCTTACTTGAAAATAAAGTAAATGCAAATATAGAAAAAGTTAGATTTTGCGTACTTATAATATCTGAGCATTTACTTTTACAGTATATAGTTTCGAGTCGGACCACCAGGGCGGCGCTCTGGACTTGGACGGGTACAAAAAAGCTTCATGCAGCTGTTAAATTACATACAGGAGATGAGAAAAAGCAAGAGGGTTTTTTGGTCAGTAGAGTATTTAAAATTCAGCAACCTGAATTGAGAGTATCTGAAAATATGGCACACAATTATGAGAAACAATGACAAGATCCAATCCAAACAATAGGCATTGTTCATTGTGCATTAACTGTATCAAAAACTGGAAAATCATGCAAGACCTTTTTTCAAAGAGCTGGAACTTTTTCCAATCACAAAACTAATATTTTGCAATATCAGATGTATGATTTACTTTAAGCGGTATTGTCGATATTTACGCAAGTCACATGGTCAATCGATAACAATAGTCACATGATCTACGGCATACTTTCAAAGTCATGTGATAGGTTAACTTAGTCACATGATCTACAAGACCATCAGCTAGCTCAAACAACAATTCATGACCATAAAAGGACAAAACGACCTTATATGGTAAATACCTAAAATTTCCTGATGGTCAAGTGAGTGCTCCATCTATAACAAATAACTACTACTGTAAATTCTCAGTAATTTGGGACACCTTTTAATAATAATTTTTTTTATAGGTTGAGGGTGGCCCATTTTTATGAAAATATTGACAAAGCAGAGTGATAGTTGTCCATACCTTGTGGCACAGCTACCAGCGATAGATCAAGGGAGATCCATATTTCGAAATAATTATTTCGCAAAATAATCATAGTGGCCCAAATTCCTAGGGTGGTCTTAATCACTGAGAATTTACGGTACTACTTCTACGATTTTTCATGGCCCTCCGAACCAGGGCGAGTGAACTTTGCAAGAAGTGATTTTTCGAGTCTAACATGAACTTCCAGAGATCTAAGAAGGAAGCACAATGCTGAGTGAAGAAGCCATGTGAGAGCAAAGCGGAGGAATTCAGCGCGCGGAAACTTACTTTCAAATTAGGTGTCTGCGTTTGATCAATGATGAACTTGGTTAAAATGCTGAACTGGTGGTTGAACGGAAATGAATCCCTGAAAAATCAAAATGAAATACATGTAGATGTAGATTTCAGGACCATACAGAGCATAAACCGCATAGTCCATATACATGTTTGTAGCAAAAATGTTCTCCTAAATGTAAATATAGAATATATCAATCAAAACCCTGAATAGGAATTATTTACATTATTATTATCATTATTATTATTATTATTTTTATCATTATTATTATTACTATTATTATTATCATTAATATCATTAATATCATTTATATTATCATTACTATTATAATCATTATCATCATTTTCATTAATATTATTACTTTTATTATTATTATCATTATTATCATCATCATCATCATTATAGCATTTAAGTGATTCAAAATAAGGCATGTGCTTCATTATGTTCAGTTTAGATAAAAAATAAGTACTAGGCTGATTATGCATTCCTAACACCAATAAACACAAATATCCAAAATAAGGTACAAGGTTCAACATAATTCATCCATCATGAGAGAATGTATTAAATAAGAGGTACTTGGCTTATTATGTAAAATAAGAGGTACTTGGCTCATTATGTAAAATAAGTGGTACTTGGCTCATTATGTAAAATAAGTGGTACTTGGCTCATTATGTAAAATAAAAGGTACTTGGCTTATTATGTAAAATATGAAGTACTTGGCTCATTATGCATAATAAGAGGTACTAGGCTCATTATGTGTGTTCCTACCTCACAGCCTCCAATACACGTTGATGTTTCGCTTGTACCGATCCTAGCATCTCCCCGCCGAGTTTGTTCAGAAGTCTCGTTAGCAATATATACAACCAATCGATAAGCTCGTTCCTATGCACACTAATCAGGTCCAGTAGAACCTCCAAAAACACGCTAAATACCTGCAAGTGTAGAAATAGAAAGAAAATCAATAACTAATGGAAAATTGTTAATAAGAACTTTTTTCCTTAAAAAATGTTTTCATTGAGAAAGTTTCCATGGAAACCATTTCTGTGGATTAAGTACAGTGGAGATTCTTGTAGAGATATATTTCCAAAGGAGTTGTTTCCATAGGGACATGTTTCCATGGTTACAGGTTCCCATAAGAACTAGCAAAGATGTCTGTTTAGCTATAACTTTTTAAAGATGGAAGGTAATAAAAAAATTCCCATGTCCAATCCAAAAATATATCCATACAATATAAGCATAATATCATACTCTTCCACTTTTACTGTTCTAACTTGAATAAACTGGATCAAATATTTGTTCGAAGTATTTTGTTGTTTTAAACTTCAAGTGATTTTGGACAGATACGTAATTCCTGGGGTTAAACTGTAACCGTAGGCATACAGATGATTCTTTTAAAAAAATGTGATAATTTTTTTTACTTACTTTACTATGAGGGTCGTGAAACATTCGTGTGAATATTTCTGTAACTTTCTTCAACTCCACCCGACTGTAACGAAAAGTAAAATGCATTGAAAACACATTGAAAACCACATCTGTAGCAATTATAAAAGTTTTACAGTTTAAAAATACAATGGCTATAATGAACAGCCAAATAAAAATACTCTTGTACACAAATTTCAAATGTGATGCAACTACTAATGAAATCTGACATATAGCCCATTCAGAGATTCCCTCAAATTTAATCTAGTATGGCCAAGACACAACTAACTGGTATAAACTTATTAAAGGCTTGTGAAATCTAGTCTATTATATAATACTTGCTCACAATGTTTCTAGTGTAGCCAATGAAACTTAAATCAGAGCACTCTACTCAAATATAAATCTTCCTTGTAAATGACCTAAATCGTGACAAACCAAACAAAACAACTCATACGTAAATTTAGGCAGTTTAGTATTGACTTACTTGGGAGCATGTTTTTATTTGTACAGGTTCCGGGTCTTTGTCTTTGATGGAAGCATATAAATCTTTACAGACCAAATCAAACTAAATCATATGCAAATTTATGCAGAAAAATATTGTGACTTACTTGAGGGCCCTGGTTCCTCGAAGGAGATTCTGTAATTGCAATAGCCCCTCTTTCCTCTCTGCCCAGGACGAACTCCCCAGATTTGACACAATCTCATTCACATCCTGTGGGAAGAGAGAAAATAGTACCAAAATAAGATACGGGAAAAAGGTACCAAAATTAGGTATAGGAATTGGTATCAAAATTAGGTACGAAAAATAGTACCAAAATTGGTACCATTTTTACTAGCATCAAGTACTACCCATTATTCGCAACACAGAAAGGAATCGCACAACAGTTTACCATTAAACCAAAATTGGTTACTTCCAATTGTTTGCACGAACGATGAAAACAGTACCAAATTAAGTACCATTTTTACTTGTGTCAGTTATTTTTCATCGTTTACAAAAATGAAGAAAATGGTACCAAAATTATAGGTACCATTTTACTAGTTAATAATCATACATCATTTTCAAATCAATCAATAATTCACATTTATCTACTGATTAAAAGATTTCAATCAATTATTCCGAGTATATGGAGTGTGACCACAGGATGGCATGAAGAAAGATACCCCAAGTAACCAAGTGAAAAATGACCACAAGAATGAGAACTTTTTTTTGTCAACATACTGAAGAATAAGATTCGTCGTTTTTGTAGCGACAGTATTTTGCAAGATTGATTTTACTTGTCATGATTGATCTTTATCTGATAAACCATTTAAAGTAGTCAGACCAAAATTTACAAGGACTACACATAAATATTTTTCAAGTTATCATACAAGTCTTCTAAAGCAGGAACAAACAGTTATAAGGAAGGGGAACAACCATTTCAACCCTTTCAAGCCTGCAATTTCAGTATCATCTGGATTTGTGATAATTTTGAGAATCATACAGGAATTCAATAAATATAATGGAGAACTATAGATTGAGTTCCGTTGAATATTTCTCCTCAAGATTATTTTCAAAAATATGAATTTGTCAGAGAGATCTCACCAAAGTGGTAAGGCCTTTTCTTATACAAAAGGCTTGAATGGTTTAAAAACAACTTCCAACAATTCAACAGAATACACATAAAGCATTTTTCTTCACATTTCTTCAAACTGTACATGTCATAAAGGGTAACAAACTGGAATAAAGAATACTCAGGGTTAGTAGTAGAGAAATGGAACAATACCTCAAAATAACAAAGCAAAGAATATAACGCAATAACATTAGACTCAGCCGATATTTACGCAAACTGGCCAAGGGGGTAAGAATAGTTCTGGATTTTTCCAATAGGTGGCTTGCAGCAATTGGGGTGTTAAGCAAAACAGAACTCTCCTGGGTTTGAAGGTTACCTTATGAATTGGCTCTTCAGTCTAAGAAGGTAGAAGTCACCATGATGATAGTGAAATAAACATAGGACAAGTATTTAATATTAAGTCACTTTACTTCTTTTTCGAACTAATCATTAATTCCATTCATGCCTAGAGATATCTCCTGGACAAGTGTCCTGGGACCTAAGGAACTTCTCAAAAATAACATAGTGATCAAGTATGATTTCTCAAAATATTTGAAGGAGAGATTTTTGAGAAGTTCTAATTGAAGTTTCTCATTTTTATATTTTCAGAATGATTATTTTGTTAGAGATGCATCACCAAAAGGTCAGACTGAGTATATTTTTGGCTTGTTTTGGCATGAATGGGCTAAAATTGGACCATCTGACTAGGAATCCAATTAGAAGCCTGGCTATTCTACACATGAACTGCTCAACTCCAAAAACAAATAAGAGTTCAGCTATTTTTATGTCCAAATATTTAGTAGGTAGAGTAAATAATTTCTTTGCAGGGCATGGAAAAAGGTCAATTTCCCATCAGGGCATGTAATTGTATTATACCATACACATTGTACTGTACAGCTGCAGTACATTTCGCCTGTAAATCAAGGAATATTTGTGACAGAAAAAAGCTGTTAGAAAAAAATATATGAAAACATAAGGAAAAAAAATGAAAAGGGGAGATTGTTGATTGAAAAGCTGATTAATCTAAGTACACAAAGAACACTTCAACTTTGACTTTTTAACCCATTCTTGCCAGCATTCAAATGAGGCCTGATTATTTCCAAAAGTTGATTTTGTAAAATGCCCCCAAATATCTCCCCCTCCCCCCCCCCCCCCCAAAAAAGGGGGGGGGCCTGATGTTATTGGCCCATTTACTTTGACAAAAACAACTTTTGGAAATAATTGAATGGAAAAATGTTAGGTTGAATTCAGACAACAACACCCCTTTCAATATCTTAGGCCACTCCAATTTATTTACTTGTCTTACGTGCTCAGGAGGTAGGAAATGAGCCATTTTGGAATAAAAAAAAAAGTTGAAAAATGTGACTTTTTTTTTTTTTTTTTTTTTTTAGTCTGCCGACTAGGACTGGTAGCGATGTTTCTACCAGCCTATTCTCAACTAAATAAAATCAATCAATCAATTAATCCCTGTAACCTGAAGGGTGGGAGGTATACCTCATCAAGTCTTAGCAATGATAGCTTCCTGTAGTTGATTGAATCACCCTTACAAAGAATATTCTTAAAACTTGCACTTTTTTTTTTCTTTTTTTTTGGAGTCTGACAGAAAATTTCAAAACCACTTTTGTCCGTAAGACACCAAAGGTGACTTTTTTTTCTTTTTTTTTTGGAGTCTGACAGACAAGTAATTAAATTGGAGTGGCCTTACTTATTAATGCCTTATTTTAAGTTTTTTTTTGTAAATTTGTAAATTGTTGTATAATTTTAGTAAATCCTGATGAGTTTTCCAAAGAATTTCTATTTTTTTGTTGTTGTAAATTTGTAATTTTTTGTAAACGTTTTGCAAATCCTGACACTTTTCCATAGAATTAACAGGTATGAATGGATTACAATAGTCTATCCAATCATGTTTAGTGCTCACAAGAAGCAAAAGACACGGACAAAATATTCACATTAAAACCGAAATCAACTTCTTCTTAACCTTATCTACACAAGAAGACATTGATGCTAGAAAGCCTTAGGCACCACATTCTCAAGTATACCAAAGCTTTAACTAAACATAAAGCTTATCTTACAAATGATTATTGTTTACAACTCAAGAAAGTAGCTTGAAGGCAAAGTGTTCACCGAAGCAATAGACTGGGATGTTTAAAGGTAAAAGAATAGAAAAGTTATAGTAAAAGGACAAGTTTATATCATATCTTATAATATTAACTTAAACTTAAACCCCCCCCCCCCCCCCCCCCCCCCCCAAGAGTCAAATGAGTCCCATTTGGACATTGGTAATATAAACGTAAATGTATAAAATTTTCATATTCCATATTTATTTATATTATCTAAACTTGCATTTCCGTAGTATTCATAAATGTTGATCCATATTTTCAGAGCTTAATTAACTGTTTAATGGTATGTTGATAATTTGATATCTAATGAACTAATTAATGGTAAGTTATCTATTTCATATTTTTCTTGCATAATGTGGGGGTAGTAGAGATTTCAGTAGGGCTAGTAAATGTCAGGGGCTACTTGCCCCACCAGACCACTGTACCCTTTAACTCATTCATGCCTGGAAGTCTCCTTTACAAATGCCATCACAATCTAAATTACTCTGGAGAAAAAATATGAACTAAAAGCATAAAATTGAATAAATATTTCAAGGGGTGTTGTTAGTAAGTATCTAATCAACATTTCTCCTTCAAATATTTTTCAAATAATAGTTGAATAAGAGAGATATCATCAAAACAGTCAGGCATTTTTTCGCTGTTTTTTTCACTGATTTTTTCGCTGTTTTTTTCGCTGATTTTTTTGCTATCGGCATGAATGAGTGAAGTTAACAGGTTAAGACCAGACATGGATGGGATCGTTATGACGGAAAAGAGGGTATGTACGCATGCATATCTGATGGGCACGCTACCTCTCCGTCCCCACTAGAGGGAGCCACTGCTCTTCCTTCCTTCCGGGCCTGAAGAGTGCCACAACAATAACAACGAAGAACAGAGTAAGATCGAGAGAAGAGCGAGTTGGACATGCATAGAAAATTTGATTTTTTTTTCTTTGAAAAAGTACACCATTTAACCCTTCCAATGCTGAGGCTACGTCCCAAGCAAAAAGATGCAAAGATTTTTGAAAACCTTCTAAACCCTGTCGTGTTGGTATTCATTAGATAGCTCTCACTGAGTGCTCTCAGATGAGTACCCATTTGACCGGGTTTCAGTCATTTTTCATTTTTTTTTTTGCATCATTTTGCAAATTAGCCACCAGCAGCATAATGGTTAAGTGGTAATACAGTGGTTATATTTATAGGCACAGTACAATGATTAAGTGGTTACAAAGTGCTGGGCTCAAAATTAGCTGGACATGTGAGCCTAGGACCCCTAAAACTCTCCTGCGGCTCCCTCAAATTTCTGCAGGGAGCCGTTTGATATATAGCTGTTCGATATATACAACACCTTTATGACAGGCTCCCTGGAAAAAAATCTTAATTTCGAGCCCTGAAGTGGCGAGCCTTTTATACAGTACACAGACTGGGTGGTGAATAGTGATAACAATTTGACATTAAACAATGATTTGAATATATATATATATATATATATATATATATATATATATATATATATATATATATATATATATATATATATATATATATATATATATATATATATATATATATATATATATATATATATATATAATATGTATATATATATATATATATATATATATATATATATATATATATATATATATATATATATATATATATATATATATATATATATATATGTATATGTATATACATATATGTATATATATATATATATATATGTATATATATATATATATATATATATATATATGGAATATATATATGGAACAGCAATAACTTTGAATAGGTTTTCTTGGTTTTTGCCCAATGTAGGTTCAACTGGGCAAATATTTGTGTGTATGAATGTGCTACTTTTTGAAAGGTTTCATGTGGATGATATGATACGCATGAACACAATTGGAAATAAAGCAAAGATTTGCAAAATATTTGAAGGAGAGTAATTGGTTCAGTTTATGATCAATATTCCTCCTTCAAATATTTTCCACAAGAAGTTTCCGTTAGAATGATATCAAATAATAGACCACTCTTTTTTCAATTGACAACAGCAGGTATAAATATGTTTAGAAGGAAAACAGGTGTGCTAAATAAAAACAAATAAGCAAACAAAATGTGTACAAGGTAGAATCAAACTAAATCAAATCTAAATGGCGTATGAATACAACTTCAAGTGTGCGCGAGACTAATGTGTAGATGTGTAATGAGTAAAGAGGCTGGGTGTTTGTGAGGGATTGGCACCTTTAAAATTTCACATATGATATTGATATTTCCTTAACGATTCGATACCTTGAGGATATTATTAACAATATTGTCTGCCTTTTGTTAAATTAAGTGCTGACAGCTTTGGAATTTTCACTAAAAATAGATAACTTCCTTCGCTCAGAGAAGCTGAGGTAGCAATTATGATAATATCATATATATCTTAAATGATACAATACGATACTTAATCTTTTCGATCCGATAATTTTTCCAAATGAGAATGGTATTTGGTATCGTATTGAGTACCAGTACCTATCCCTAGTGTTTTTGTATGATAGGAGATGTGCCTACACAGTGGGTGGGTGGATAGGTGTGAGTGTATAAAAGACAATATACAAAATGCCTGCACAAAAATGCCCTTATAACACTGATAGCAGGATACAGCAAGAGCTATTGAGGCACACCTCCCACAAACCAAGTCCATGCACATCTTATTTGACCTTTGACCCAATTTGACTTTTGACCCATTTTTCCTTACTACACCAAGATCATTGACAAAAGTTTCGATATCTTAACAAACGTGGGGAATTCAAAAAGATCTTTGGTAACTTTGAAATTAATCTTGAATCAATTCATAAGCATTTGGAGGATAGTTATTGGTTGGGTTCTGAGGTTCAATATTTTGGCTTCAAATATTTTCCAAAAATTGCTATGGACTGAAATACATTATAGGAATTGCCAGGATGTTTCGGCATGGTTAGTGTAAGAACTTGGTTCATATAGCATGTGCCTTATTGCCTTTATACCTAGACAAGGCACTCCACATCTAAGACAGACGGTCTGAGAGCAGATTGTGGTGAGAATGGTCATACAGTAGCACACAGATAGTGGGGCAGCAAACACAACAACAACAGCACTGAGAAAACATACAAAATCTTTCAAGAAAATCCAAATTTTGACACTAATAAATCATTTATTATGATTTAATTTGATCTTCATTTTTTTAAGGTGAAAATCTCCATTTTTTCAAAAATAACAAAATATTCATTTTTTTCTCCAAATATTAATCAATCTCAATTTATTACTTACTCTCAACTTTTTTCCTCTTATCTACAGATTTCGATTTTACAATTTTCAATTTTCTTAACTTTTTTACTCTAACTTTTTAAACATTTTCCTATCCAGTCAGAAATTGATCTCAGTGTGTTGAGGTTTTAACTGCCCAAGTACGGCTTAGTTAAAGAGTGACAGTAGCTGGTCCGCTCTGAGAAAAAGTAAAAATCGAGAGCTGTGAAAACCAGAGAGAGGGTCCGTCTACCTTTCTCACTCGCTTCTTCTTCCCACTCGTGCTACCCTGAGACGTCTGTAGCCAATCAGCAATGAGAGGTCAGAGGTCATTGTTTTTAGCGATAATAACGTCATCGTAATCATCAAAATGGTCATCTTCGTTGTTATTGTTATCACAATAGCCATTGTTATGTATCACAATAACCATCATTATCACTGGTGTTGTTGTTTTCAGAATGATGAAGATCATCATCATCATCATTTTTTATTTAATGATAAACACCATCATCATTATCCTCATCCTCATTACCATTAACAAAATGGTCATCTTCATTGTAATTGTTATCACCATATCCCCTGTTATTATCACAATGACCATTATCATCATGACCTTGTTGTTATTTTCTTGTTACCATAATGACAATCATTATCATCATCATCCTCATTTTAGTGGTTTACTTACCATCATCGTCAAAGCTCTTGATGTTATTTTAATCATTATTATCATTTCGGAAATTTACCACCATTATCATTGTCATCATTGCTCTATCATCCTCGTCATCATCTTCACTATCATACCCATCAACATAACTGTCATCATCAACATCATCATCAATATCAAAGTTGTTATACCAATTTTACCACCGAAATACTGTAAATCACTTAAATATGGCGTGAATATGATATAGCGCAATTACGGTACTGCCCTGGATAGTGTGATCTAAGTATAGCGGTGAACGGGAGCAGCAGCAGCAAATTCAATTAAGAATCTAATAAAGACGGGGATTTTAAAATAGCGCATATGGGCAGAGCGTTATTATCGCTATCTTATTGTTCCCGCTATACTTAAGTGATTTACAGTAACACATAGGAACAAAACATACAATCGTAAATATCTTTCGACACATTTCTTCCTTTTTGATACAAGACGTGAGGAGAAATGACAACACTCACCTCTGATGTTCGTCCGTAGGAACTGAACGATCTCTCGGAGCAGACACTAGATGTTTCGCTGGCCGCGTCATCAGAATCGTAACTCTCGTAGCGCTTACGCAGAGGCCTTTGCTGAAAGACGGAAAACGGAAAAAATGAACACAAGGGAAAACGCCACGATTCAATCTCCTGTTATGCAGGAGAATGCATTGACTCCATATATATAGAACACAGGATGAACAAAAATTCACAATATTAAAACTGAAAAAAAAAGATTAAAAAAAAAATTCTAAAAAAAAAAAATTAAAAAGAAATTTTAAAAAGATTAAGAAAAATTATAACTGAGTTCACTTATTTTGAATAGGCATATATAAATATAAATAGGTGCAAATCAAGGCATATCTAATACATATATACAATAAGATTCATAATACAGTTACATAATCTTCAATAAGTTACTTCTATATTGAAAAAAATACACTAGTGCTAACTTAAACAATGTGGGAATTCCCGAAAACCACCCATGCTCTATCATACCTCAGAAAGGAGAAATATAAATATCAAAACTTTAGTTGAAATCTCACATTTTTACTTCATGTTTTATGTAACAGAAATTCTCAAGAGCCGAAATACTGAGTTGAAAACAAACTGCACTACATTTGGAAATGTTTCTGGTAAATATACTATCCTGTAATTTGGTTCATGTTATGAGAAATAGATTAGTTTTTTGTAAGAAAATTGTTGGAAGCCCTCTTAGTCGCAAAAGCAAAACAGTTATCCTAGCCAAACAGTTATATGCCAACATAAATTAACAATGTTAGGAAAATTATATAAGAATTTTATGTTGAGAGAAATCAACAAAAACAACAAAAAACTCTGAATATGGGATTACCACATGCCCAGGGCCCATATGCACAAGTACCCCACATTAGACACATACATTAGCCCGAAAATCAGCCAATCAAAATGCTTTGAGGAATTAGTGAGCGTGGCCAGTCTTAGCCAATCAACACCAAATAAGCTGCTATTTTGCTCAGAAAAAAAACATCCATTTTTTTGATAAAAAAATCATCTATCAAAATATTATTCATCAAACATGTTGGTAGAATACTCTAATTCTAGAAAAAAAAAACGCCCAACCACCTTTGGCATGAATATTGGGTTTTGCACTCAAGGAACTGTAGGCATTAATAGGGTTAATGCCAATTCCAGGCTATAGCAGTACACAATAACCATGATAGTTAAAATGCAACAAAAATACACATATTGTGAAGGTTGCACTTATACAATGTGGCATAATTGGTAGGTTACCTTACATGTCAGCTTAGTCAAACAAGTTAGTTTGGGCAGAAAACCTTAACATATTAGTGGCAGATCAATGGAAAAACCATTGAAAAGCAGTTTATGTATCAATTCCCAACCAACGACCAGGTGTGCAAAAGTTGTATTGCCACCCACAGCCTTCAGCTTTGAAATAGATCGAATCTATCAAGCAATGTTAAATTTGGAAAATTTCTCCTAGGGAAATGGCTAGTTGATGTCATTTGACATAATGATTCTGTCATTTTCTCGTCTATTGTAATATGGAGGCTTAAATGGTAGTGCGCCCTGGTGGCAATTAATTGAACCAACTATTCGATGGCCACCACCTAAAATTGCTGAGCTTCAATTAACGAATCTAAAAATTTTATTCCAACATATCTGCATTTCTCTAATGATAAAAACAACACCCTTTCTTCTTTACTATTTGGACCTTTGTAAAGGGGCCTTGATACTTGCAGAATCCAACAAGGGGAGCCGGTTCCAACGTGCATGGAAATTTCTATATCCCATTCATGCTTGATTCATTCCAAATAATTTGTCTGTATTTAAGATACTTTCATGGACAATATAGAAATTAAAAAAAACTAAAACAAATAGAAGGGAAATTTGTTGCTTATGTTCAGCATTTCTCCTACTTGATAGAATCTTTCACAGAGGAAATATTACTAAAAGATTAGACACCTTTGTTGGCAGTGCAGGCATGAATAGGATATGCTACCACCCTTCTCTTCATAACCCCCTGAGAAAGTGACCAATAAATGCATTAAACGCCCTGAGAAAGTGACCAATAAATGCAGTTAACGCCCTTGGAAAGTGACCAATAAATGCAGTTAACGCCCTTGGAAAGTGACCAATAAATGCAGTTAACGCCCTTGGAAAGTGACCAATAAATGCAGTTTATGCCCTGGGAAAGTGACCAATAAATGCATTCAATGCCCTGGAAAAGTGATAATAAATGCAATTAGCGCCCTGGGAAAGTAAATAATAAATACTGTTAACGCCCTGAAAAGTGGTAAATAAATGCTGTAAGTGGGAAGATCTGGGGGTGCTATAACATAAGTTACCTCTGCGGCAGTACCCTCAGAAGGGTCTTTCTCCAAATGCATGTCCATCTACCATGAAAATAGTTCAACAGATATCAAAGGAATGGGAAAAGTGTGGTACTAATTATCTAGAGGGTTCTGTGTTAAATTGTGGAACAAATTGCTTTCTCCAAATGTGTGTCCATATGCCATGAGAATAGTTAAACAGATATTAAATAAAGGGGGGGGGGGCAGTGTGGTGCTGTGTCAGAGTAGGGTGTAGATGTCTTCTCCAAATGCATGTTCATATACCCCAAGAATAGTGAAGCAATCATCAAATTAATGAGATAGTGGTAATTAATATCTAGGGGCATTATGTCTAATACAATTTTCTTCAAATGCATGTCTTAGTACTGATAGAAAAATGGAGTTAATATGAAATAAATCGGTAAGTGCAGTTTTAACATTTAGGGGGCACTGTATCATATTGGGATTAATGATATATAACCTACAATAAATGTATACATCACCAGTTACCACCTAGCCTTAGTTTCGTAAATAACTTTACAACAAATAAAAACTTTCAATTATCATACAAGGTCTTGAAAAAACAATTACCATTGCTTTTAGAAGGGTCATTTTTATTTTTGGTGTTGCTTGATTTTTTTCATTCCCACTGTGGCTCTACTCTTGATTGTTACCAAGTACCTATATGCTTGCTACCCAACTGCCCACTATCATTAAAATATAGCATTAGAACAGGCATAGTTTTGATTTGCATATACCCTTTGTTAAGTTTATTACTTGGAGATAAGAGAACACAAGGGAAAGGCTAAAGTGAGCTAAAGCATGGTTAGGCAGAAAAAAATATTGAAAATGATAGTATTTCCTTAATAACATATGGAATAATTTTTAAGATTTATTTTTCAATAATGATTCCTAGTGAAATAATGGTGAAACTTCCTTCTCTTGGCACTCATCTAATTCGGTCAATGTTGTATTATCAATTAAGTATCTTATCTTTCCATTACTGAAAGTCTCAGATGATTATCTCCTTGCCATGTGGGGCAAGTCATGGTTTATTTTTACTGGCCCAGCAGTAATTTTACATACCATGGCATATTATATTCAAGCACTCATGCTGGTCCTGATTCCTACTCTGAGGGTTTACGATTTGTTACACCCAACCCCATCCCCTCCCCCCATCCAACTCAAGGAAAGTGTAACCTTTTTAAATCATCAATAATGCTACTTTGTTTGCTCCTTTGTTTAAAATGCACTCCCTAGAAATCCTAAACCCAAAAAACGACACTGTGCAGCATTCATTGAGTTAAGGATTTCCAACAAAATCTGAATATACATCTCTGGTAAAACATAGACAAAATGTATGTTTCTATCCTCAGAGACATTTTAATTTGAATTGAAAGACAACTCCTCCTTTTTTAAAATAAGGCAAAACACCTTACAAAAATCCTAAATCCTTCCAATTAAAAAGGGAGCTTCTTTTACCAAAGGAATTCTTAGAATTTCTCCACGAGAAATCCCTGGATTCCCTAGGAAGACTCAAGCACATTTGGTAAGGGTTCCTAGCATATATATTACTATATAACTATATATATATATATATATATATATATATATATATATATATATATATATATATATATATATATATATATATATATATATACATATATAGTATGCTGTATGTTAGTAGCATGTATGTAGTGTAGCAGCGTCTAGCTACACTAGTAGTTCTGACTACCCTATGTCACTGTGGCTCGTTCATGCACGCCTCCCATTCTAACACTGGACTCGTAGCATACTTACCGCGAGGAACAAGTCAAACTCGGAGAACTGGTCTCCGGACTTGAGGAAGAAATAGCAACTGTTCAGGGCATACACCAAACACAGTCTACGCTGGCCATGTGGTATAAAATATATCTTGTTTCTCATACATTTTTTTTTATATGTATACAACTCAAGACAGGCATCTGCTTCAAAGGTACCATTTATTTTTATGTTTTTGACACTGTTATTACCATATCAAGGCATACATGATATGAATAGTGTACTATGATGAGAAACAATTTATATTTCATGGCCAAACTACACACTATTTGAAAGCATTGTGTGCTGGCTTTTTAAATAGTTGTGAATCAATGTGAATCAAACCCTAACGATTTGGAAATGTGAATCAAACCCTAACAATTTTCCAAATGGAAAATTGTAAAGCTACACATATTAAAAATAAACAAATATTCCCAAATAACCCCACATTGAAAAGACAGAAAAATCAATAACACTCCCCTGAATGTGATTGAATATTTTGAAGATCTTTTTACAGAAATAACCCAATTTTACTAAGAATATAACACTGAGGGTCAAGTAATAGACTTACCAGAGCATCCGATAGTAATTTCTCAGCATCTTGACCAACACCTAGAGTAGCTGAAATTGACAATGAAATGTACGCCTTCAGTATACCTTTTTCACATCAATACACATTCCAAGCATACCTGTAGTATAGATAGTATTTTTCCATAATTTACTGCATTCTCACCAATGTAGTTAATAGTCTCAGAATTATCATTTTTCCTACCTTATAATGTTAAAAGGTACACAATCATTCACCTAACTTTATATGATTTAATACAAATTTGATCCTAATTCCTTAACAAATTTGATTAAAATCCTTTACTGAATAACAATTTCAATTATTATATTCAAAATGAAATTATTAATTAGCTTGGCACCTACCATTAAGATACTTGCATAGACTCTTGAAAATAACTTTGGAATCAAGCATGAATTCACAATTAATTTATTATTCATTTATTTATTTAGATCAACAAATCTTCTCCAAATACTTTCCAAAAAAAGCTCTGGTCATAAAAATATAACCAAAAGTTTTCGGAGCATGTTAGGATACTAAAGGCATGAGGGGATTTAGGATGATTTAGTATTATCCAGTTCTTACTTTTCTGTGTCCTAGAAAGAAGTGTTAATCAGATCAACGTATCGCCTTCAAAAACTTTCTAAAAAGGCTCAGGTCCCAAAAATATTTTTTTTAGAGCATTTTAGAGTCATTTAGGGTAATTAAGTATGATTTATTTCTTACTTTTCTGTGTCCTCTGTGCCTGGCCCAGAGTTCTCTGTCCACTAAGCTTTCTCTCCCGACCTACAAACACAACACACAGGAAATAATCAGACACAATTCCATTAATGGGAAAACACATAGGATTATTCACACTGAACATTAAATACATTACATATAACACATAATACACAAATGAGATACGTAAACAGAAGATTTTTCACATATTTTTTGTGAGTTATGTGGATTTCTCAGTTATGTGCATATTACATCCCTGCATGGTGAGTGTTACGAGTATACTAATCTTGTGGTTATGCATGTGTGTGTGTGTGTGTGTGTGTGTGTGTGTGTGTGTGTGTGTGTGTGTTTGTTTGTGTGTGTGTGTGAGTGTATATATTTTTGAGTTTGCAAGAGAGTGCGTGTTTGAAAAAAAAAAAAAAATTATTATTTTGTGTGTGTGTGTGTGTGTGTGCATGTGTAAGTTTCTGAGTGAGTGAGTATGTGTGTGAGTGCATGGGTGTGAGTTTGTGAGTGTGAGTTTAGCTTCCGTTCCACTTAGTTTTACACAAAGGTGAGGTTAGAGAGAAATTTAGCTGTGAACACCTGACAACATTGAAATACATTTTTTTATACCAAGTTTGCCGTAGTACTCTGACACAAATGCAACTATCTTGAACATTATGACAAATTTCGAAACATATTCGAGTGATATTGGTATTTTTCTTTAATGAAACCACTTTTCTTAAAGTATTTTCAAAATGTTGTAATCCTTATATTAACAGGATATTCATAACGTTGTTAGAAAACTAGGTCACTCTGACCCAATTACATCTGGTGTGCACATATTTTCTGACAACTTTGAACATAAATCATAAAATAGATTTTTTTTTGAAAATTATTTGAAGAGGAATTGCTAAACTCAATGAGAGCAACGATTTTCAGTCAAACATTTCTCAAAACATTGCATTTTAATCATGATATTTCTAAATTTAGCTATTAATCAAGATAGTTCCAGGTGTGTCAGACCGAGTGTTTGCTCCGGGTGTAAATTTGTTAAAATCATGGTAGTGCAAGTTAAATGGGTGTGAAATTTTTATGCAATGATTATGAATTCAATTAACATGCGTTTTAACCCTTAGACAATTAAAATAGATGAGATGATATCAATTAATTAATTTAAAATGTGAATCAAACTATTTTTCTTGTAAATTTTACTTGATAGTTTTCTTTTAAATAAACCAAATTCGAGAAGTAAATCAAAATATACACAGATTACGTTACATCTAAGTGTTAGGAAGAATGTTTACCAGTAAAAGCTTTGACAGAGAAACCAGACCAGGAGAAAGCAATAGGGAATTAACCAATCAAAACTGAATAAATACTACTACCAGCGGGATAGCGGCAACTTCCGGACCGTTGGAGTCCCCCTACAATGATTTATAAATTATCAATAGACCCATGCACCCTTGCAGTGGGGGTATGAGAGTATGAGTTGCGCATTCCATGCTTTCTAGCTTCCCTCATGCATGAGGCATACTCCAGTATTAAGGGGGGGGGGGTTCAAAGAGGGGTGTTTGGTTAAAAAGGGGGGTTTGGTTTTGATTGCTTTCAAAGATGAGATTTTTTCAACGGTGAAATGTTTTATCTTCAATTGCAATTATAGAAAAGAATCTTTTCATTTTTTCAAGGAGTCTTGGATTTCAAAGGAGGTAGTTTAGTTTGCAATTGCTTAGAGGGTGGTTATGGGGTACAGATTTTTAAAAAAGGGGATTTAGTTTTCGATTGCTCCCAAGGATAAGAGTTCTTTTTGTATAAGGGACAGGATTTTAAAGTAGGGGATTTTGAGTTCAATCCCTTTCAGAGATAATATTATTTCTACTGTAAACTTTTTTTCACTTCAATTGTCATTAATATAGAAAGGTATCTTTTTTTACATTGAGTTCCTTTTCTTTATGAGGGGCAGGACTTTAAAGGGGATTGTGTTTTCAATCGCTTTTAGAGATAAGATAATTTTGATTGTGAAAACTTTTGTCTTTGATTGTCAATAAAGAAAAGTATCTTAGTTTGTTTTCTATATAAAGGACAGGATTTTAAAGTAGGGGATTTAGTTTTCAATTGCTTTCCCAGGTACAATAATCTTGATTGTGAAATCTTTGTCTTCAATTGTCAACGCAGGGAAGTATCAATTTAAAGGGAGGGGAATCTTTTCAAGTTTGTTTTCAGAAAAATGAAATAATAAATATGCATTCAAAACCCATTTTAGCTAGGTATTTGGGTTAAATTTAATTGAAAATGAAGAAAAAAGAAGAAAAAATTAAGATTTAAGGAAGTCAATGTATTCATCAATGCTTTCTACTCAAGATATGAAACAAAGAAAGAAGTAAAGTCATAAGGCAAAAAAAAAAAAAATTTCAAGATTCGTTTAATAAAGAGAAATATTGAAACCAAATTGGTATACGGTTAGTAGTGGTGTTTCAATGATGAACATGCAGCAAGGATCATGCTGATTAAACCAATATGCAAATGAGTATTTAATGATCTCGTAAAATTAAACTGATATTATCTCATGCATAGTGTTCTGGTACTGTATATACCTTGTGCACAGCAAAAACATCTCTAGATTCCTATATATGCAAATAACTTGGAAAAAATTAAGTTTTCTAAGAAATATTTTTGTGAGGTTGAAGGTTAGAGAGTAGGCAAGAAAAAAACTAAATCAATCAAAGGTAAAAAGATGTAAAAACCGTAAGTTAAGAAAACACATAATAAATGAAACTAAAAGATGATAGAAAATACAGGTAAGTAGACCAATAAAAAAAAAAAAAGAAATAAAAAAAAGAAATTAAATTTAAAAAAATTCTAACTGGTCAGTAACAACTTTCAAATCTCTGGTCATGATATTCAAATATTTGCATTTCATAGAAATATCTATCACTCTGAAAGAATATATAGACAATTTGAGGTGTGGGATGTGAGGAGTTCTAGGAATTTGTGTTAGACGGACATCCAGCAGACTTGGTGTGTGTTTGTGTGTCATCCAGGGTAGACATGCACAGTTGGAGAAACACCCCGATTTAGGGTTTTCTTTGGGTTTTGGGTTCAGAGCGCTATCAACACAAACATATTCCTGATCTCCGCAACTAAGCACAAACATTATTATATCAGGTGAATAGATGGGACCATCTATATCTCAGGATTTTTTTTAATGAAAAAGTTAATTCACATTTTTTAATTATAATTTACTTCCATATAAAAACTGTTCAGTAAGACCTGAAATTTGTTTAATATAAGGAATTTGAACAATAGCAATCCATTTGTGAACTATCTCAAGAGAAACACAACAAGTTAGCACGAATATCAAAAAGAATTCAAAATGCAATTAACTAAAAAAATAAATAAGTAACAGGTAACTGAACAACCTGAAGCTAATTAATGACTACTAACTTCAGCATCAATCATTTGTTATTTATTGTACTTTAATGTTGTGAAGTTAAGTTTGTGGGATACAAGGGTTTATTATATTACTTGGATTTATCTAAAGTTAGTAAAATGCTTATCCTAGTTTAGACTTAATTAAAGGTAAAACTTCACCTTCCTAATATGGTATTATAAAGACGGGATGCTCAAAGGGTTTTGTGGGCAGCAAACTTAAAACCATGCTCTTTATCAAAAAAAGCTGAGTAAAAGCTGAACTACATCAGATTTATGCAAATTATATTTATGCAAATGGTGAATTACTATATGGGTCTTTAAAGGATTTTAAAGGGTAAAAGGAATAACTATAACTTATCAACTGCAGCCAAGGTTTAAAGGATATCTCAGACCAATCAGCATATTTAAATGAATAAATGAATGAATGAATATATATATATATATATATATATATATATATATATATATATATATATATATATATATATATATATATATATATATGTGTGTATATATAAATATATATATATATATATATATATATATATATATATATATATATATATATATATATATATATATATATATATATATATATATATATATATATATGTTGAACTGTTTTAGTAAATTTACACGTTTTATGAATCGTTTGGATGCAAAACCTATCCAGGGATTTTAAAAACATTTCAGGATTTAAAAAAGTATGATGAATAAGTTGGCATTTTCCTCTACACTACCTTATTTCCTCCAAACCTTTTCAATCTAACTAATATTTTCTATAAATCCTCTCACTCCTAAAACAAGATGCACGGTTAGAAAATGAGAATAATTTGGACAAATGGGATTCATATCTTCCAGAGGTTGATTGAGAGAATAGGTAGTAACTGAGAGAATACAGATGAAGGTTAATTGTCAAAGGTTAATTGGAATTCAAATATAAATACCAATTATAAGAACAATGCTGATTTTGATAAGGCCATTTTGTTTGAAGAAACAAATGCATAATTCATTGCATTTCATACCAGATTTCCAAAGAAACTTTGAGTAAACAAACATTCCAAATAGAGTAAAACAGATTGCTTGCGGCATGGATAAAGGGATTAAGTCTTTGGGAGAATATTCAAGGAGTACTAGAAATTTTGAATTGATAATTCATGCTTAGAGATGTGTGCTAAAATAACACTACTGTCAAATCTGAAAATTCATCCCATGCAACATATATAAATATGAATATATATATATATATATATATATATATATATATATATATATATATATATATATATATATATATATATATATATATATATATATATATATATATATATATATATATATATATATATATATATATATATATATTCATATATATGAAAAGCAACTTATATCTCTTTTCTTCATTCTGCCTCACAATGGCCTCAAACTATCACAAGACAATCCGTCCGCTATATCTTTCCATTCGGGTCAAAAGCTATTTCCTTACATTCTTAATACAACCCTGTCTGAGCTAAGAAGAAACAGTAAATATAAATGGGAATATTGTAGAGAAAAGGTGTCATGAGGAAAATCTACTTCTAATTCCCCCACATAGGTGAGACGATTAAACCCTATCTATAGTGAGGAAATTTAACAAAGGATTTCCTTTAGTTCAGACGCCAATCATCAACCAGATTTTAAAGAATGGTGCATTGTGGGATGCCTTTAAGCCAAAAACCTTTGGATCTACCTTGAAAATGAAAGAATTTCTGCAAAAACACTCAAATGAATTCTTTTCATTATAAGAGAATTTACTTTCATTTGTGGATTTCCTGATATTAACATAGTCTTTATTAATGAATGAATTTTTTTAATTATAAGAGAATTTACTCTCAGTGGATTTTCTAAAATGAACAGTCTTTATATATGTCTTTACTTTAAATTGAATTACTTATCAAATATGTGTATGACTGTTCAAATATTTTTGAATGACCCAAATTTTGAATGACCCAAATTTACATCTTTTATGATGAAATTATACAGCCTAAAATTGATATATGAAATTTTACAATCCCATAATGCATTATTCTTCCTCAATGAAACCAGGTGATGATTGGTAATGAAGTAAGAAAATACTGACAATATTGAAGAAAAAATGTGTTAATTAATGAATATGAAAATCAGTGTATTATGATAATAATAATAAGAAGAATGATAAAAGTAATGATAATAATTATGATAATTATGATAATAAAAACAGGCTGATTGATCTAGAACTATGCGTATACGCGGGAGAGGCAAGGTATGGAGACATATTGGAAAAGGTTCGGAAAAAATGGCGGCAGCGCGATTTATTCCATGCTTAGTGCAGACCCGATGCCACAGAGAGCTCGGTGAATTTCTTACCATAGCCCAGTCGCGACGGACTGGTCTCCCGGCTAGCCCCCTGGCTACGGGGGATGCGGGACCCTAGAAAACAGACCAATCAAATTGAACTTCCAAGAAGGGGCTTTAAAACGAATGCTACCCATAAATTATTTATGATATTACATACTTAATACATAAATCAGCAAGGGGATTTTGGATTTTTATAGTTATACTGTTTACGATTAAATACATGATAAGACATTGGCAAGGGGATAAGGAGTTCTATAATCATACTATCAATGATTATATACATGATACATAACCCATAGACACTCAGAATTACTCTGGAAGGTTTCGTCTGCTACTTTCGTACTTTTGAAAATAACTTGTGAACAAAGCAGAATTTCATAAAATATTTGAAGGAGAGTTGTTGTTTGACTTCTGATCAACATTCCTCCTTCAAATGTTTTCAAGAAAATGCTTTTGTGAGTAAAATATTTCCAAATTTGTCAGGCCTCTTTTAGCGGCTCTGAGTGTGAATGGGATAAATCAGCAAAGGGATAAGGAGTATTATAGTTAAATCATTCGGACACAAATCAGCGCCAATGTATAGTGTATTCGAACTAATAGTGCCACCTCAAGTGGATAGGTCACTATTAGTCATTTTCTCTTGAAAAAGATGTAGACCATGAACAGAAACAACATTAATCATTATTTTGAATTTTTTTTTATGAGATTCAAACAGTTTTCAAAAACATGTGTACTTTCATAACAATCATAAAGAAGACAAAGTTCAATTGGATACGTAGTGAACCAAAGCCTTCCGTGGCTAGATTCAAACAATTATCAAAACACACACAATTTCATAACTATAAGAATAACGATAGGCTCTCAATTGGATACATACTACCTAAGTATTGAAGCGCTAGATTCAAAGGTATCAAAACACATACAATTTCATTACTATAAGAATGAAGACCAGCTCAAACTGAATATTTACTGTAGCCAATCTGAAGGGCTAACTCAAACATTTATCACAACACATCCACTTATATAACAATAAGAATTGTTATAATTGGACACATACTGAATCATAGTCTTGAAGCTCTAGATTCAAAGGTATCAAAACGTATACAATTTCATAACTATAGGAATGAAGACCAGCTCTCATTCAATACTTACTGTAGCCAATAAGAAGCCTAGCCATGCATGGCTGGATTCAAACAGTTATCTAAACACATACAATTTCATTACAATAAGAATGAGAACCGTGTCTAACTGAGTACTTACTGTAGCCGATTCTTGAGGGGCTGGTTTCCCTGCTCGCCCCCTGACTGCGGGGGATGCCGGATTTTCTGCGGGGGCGGGTGGTGGACTGGGGGGTGGCGTTATACGTGACGTAACTAAGCCTGGAAGATGGTGAACCCGACCTACTGCTCGCTGTAGAGAGAGAAAATAAAACATGCAATTCAGCCACGGGTAGATATGTGTGTTATAACTGAATGAATTGTAGAATTACCTATAGTTGAAATTCTAAAGCTCAATAACGCATACTTCACTCAAATTAGTTGCATAAAATGACAGAAAATGAAGGTCATTTTTCATTTGGTGCTGTTATGACAGTTTATCATGACACACATATATACAGGCAAGTACCACTAAGTATCTTCTAGCCCTACTCAAACCTCAACTAGCCCTCAACTAGTCATATTTTAACCCTTATGCTGCTGGTGGCTAATTTGGCCAAAACAAAATGATGCATAAAAATCAGAAAAATGACTGAAACCTTGACAAATGGGTACTCATCTGAGAGTATTCATCTGAGAGTACTCAGCAAGAGCTTTCCAATGAATACCAACTTGACAGGATTTCGATCGTTGTCAATAATCTTTGCGTCCTTGTGCTTTGAACAAAATAGCCACCGCATTGGAAGAATTACGATGATAAATATATAAATCACTACCTAATCCAGGAACAGTAAGGAATGCAGACTTACGTTGAGATTGAGATACTCCTATCCGCGACCGAGGTCTACTCCTCTCCGGAGAGATGATATGCGAGGCAGTGCTAGAACTACGAACAGCCGATTTACGAGCTGAAAAACAGAGTAGGAATACATAAGAAAATAGTCCATCATCTAAAATCAAGAATATATGAGTTTCTATAATCAATTTCTATAAGATTTTTTGAAAGATACGCTATATCGTTATCAGTTAACAAATACTGATATCTATATCAATTTTAATGCAACTAACAATAAGATTATGTTTTGAAAAACATTGAGGTTTCATAATAGATGTATAATCTTTTAAATCAGGAGATGACTGAATCAATTAATTGTTCTATTCTGGACTATAAAAAGATAAATGAAGAATAAAAAGTATGCCTTAATAAAATGATGACCTTAGAAAATGTTTAAAGATTTGAGTTTTATTTCATTTTTGAATCACATCATGTATATAGTCTAATTTGCAAAATATCAGATTGTCAATAGATCTATTATTTTTCTCTAATGGCATTTTTTTATCTTGCAATCCTTTGCATAGAAATGACAGACCATTTTACAGTGAGTACTTGTTTTTTAAGAAGAGTGAAACTATTGGAGAAATAATTGGTAGTACTTGGAATGAAAAACAATCTATCGAAACGTTTTAATTTCTATAATCAGAAGTTATAGAAATCTATCAAATTGGAACAAATTTGTTCTGTTGTAAGAAGATATCAACCTGAATATTAATAAGTTCACTCTTAATTAACTGTGTGATATATGAGTTGACAGTACATGCAAACATGCAAATGGACATAAACAAACAAACAAACAAACAAGAACTCACATACTTTTAACTATCATTTCATTCGTTCTTCTCATTCATACATATATAATTAACCCATTCATGCCTAGAATTCTTCTTGAGAGCTGTCGTCTGGATCTATGATACTTTTTATGAAAACTAAGGATTAAAGCACAATTTCACAAAATATTTCAAGGAGAATTTTTATTTTGGAGTTGAGTAACATTTCTCCTTCAAATATTTTTTTTCAAAAAATGCTTATACCAGAAAGATCACCAAAATAGTAAAGAACTTTACTTTTTGGGGGTGGGGGATGCAAGAGTCATGAATGGGTTGACACCTCAAGTCATGTGCTAAACCTTGTGCCCAAAAAGTATTAAGATAATATCATAGCAAACATCTTAATAACCCAAATCATTTGTGTGCCCTGACAATGATTCTCCTTCAAAGCACCTATATAATATAACAAATATGAGAATAATTCTCCAAGAGAAAAGAAAAATGTTTAAAAGAAGAGTAAGTTTCAGTTATTTTCTGTCAGATGGAAAGGTATACTGCGATTAGAATTAAATAAAAAAGACAATAAAACAATCCAAATTTGAAATTATAATGGATTTCACCAACTTCAAATTCATATATATAATGTTTAAATGAAAATGCCAGTATTCCATATGGAAATTTATTCTACTGAAAAAGTTAAAACCAAATATTTCATTACTGAAAATAACATTTTAAGGAGTTATTTACTTAATGAATAGAATTTAAGCTTATCATTTATATATCATAAGCAAAGGTGATTCTGATAAGGCTTAATGTATAAAGTGAAGCGTAGAAAGTTGAAGGTAGGAAAAGTATCCTTAATAGCTCTTCCCATGTTTTACCTGTGTCCCCGGGGCAGGAATAGGAGGGGTGTAAGCGGGTGGGGTCATGCCCCTTTTTGTGGTACCGGGGGCTCCTTGGCCGGGCATCTGATGTGGTCCAGCAGGAATACACATATAACATGTTAACACACTACTGTAAATTCTCGAAAATTTAGACCACCCTAGAAATTTGGGCCACTATAATCATATTGCAAAATGGGAAATTTCCATGTTTTATACTATACCCTATTTATGGATAGAAAATGGTGGTTCTGGGGGTTCACTTTAAGCAATAGCAGTGAAATATGGCACTTCTTTTTTATCTTGATTCCAACAAAAAAAAAAACACGAAACCTGGTTCACAAAAAAACAAACCTCCGACTTCATTCGTCTACAATACAATTTTTTTCCGATGTACATGACTTAAGAATGAACTAGGATTATTGAAAGCGATTAGAAGTTTCAATAAATCCTTTTATCTTTAAAAGCTAAATGCTGATGGGGAATTCAGCTAAATAAGAAAATAGGAAATTTTAAACATTCCTAAAAACAAAATTAAAGTAGCAGCAAACATTATTTGCACATAAGTGTAGATATCACTGCATGAACAAAACTTGGCCTCACACTTCTACTTCAATTCTATTCTTATAATACTGATTCCACAGAAAATGAGTAATGCCTTAAAATCATTTAGAATACCCATCAAAAGCAACATTATTAGCTTCAAGAATTAATGCAAGTCATGCATTATGTAATTCTATTGCCCTAGGAAAGTTATGACTTGCATTCCCCTAAACAATCTCCCCAAATAAATATTTGAAGCAGTTCCTTCAATTAGAATTGTTAAATCTGTGTATTAATCAAATGTAAGCTTCAACTCCTTGTGATCCGTGATAAGTGAAAAACATTGACAAGAATTGTGATTCTGTGTTATTGAAAGAATATCATAAACCGGTGTCACATCTTAAAAGAGTGTTTTTAAATTGATTAAACAACAAAAATCCATGAACAATCCACAAACAATCTCAGTGAATTTCAGTATGAACTTGTTGATTTTGAAAATGAAACTAGGCATTCAATTTTCAGGTTTTAATTGACCCTTACCAAATGAACCTTGGAATATCAAGGAATTCCTAGGATTTTCCTTATGAAAATCCCAAGATTTCCTAGAAAGCCTTAGGTACAATGGGTGAGGGTGTTTCTTTATATAATTACAGGATTTAGGCCACTACTTTCCATGAAGCCATATAAGACTCCGTTTCTGCCCTTGTGAATTTGATGATGCACCAAATTTTGAGTTAGCAGCAGAAAAGCTCAGTTGAATTATTGAACGATAAGGCACCAACTCTCATTCAAATAAACGTTTGTCAAATGAACCTGGGAATAAGGAGGAATTTCTAAGATTATCCTAGGAAAATTCCAAGATTTCCTAGGATGTCTCAGCTACTTTAGATAAGGGCAAAAAACACATATTTTGTTGGTTAAATCCAGGAAAAAATCCAAAAACAGAGGACACTAGTAAATGTAGGTCCTATCGGTCTACAAGGTTCCCAGGAAACCAACTTGACAATGTCACAGAGTATAACTTATGACTGTATATAAGTTGAGAGAAAGACTCTATGTAGAAGCTAGGTAAGCCCATGATCTATCCCAGTCTCTGCATCAGGGGAGCTTATGAAATGTACACATGCCAGGGTAATGCCTTTGAATCCACGTAGGATTACTGACATAAAGATGATTTCTCCATTCAAAATAGGAAGCACCTTATCATGAGCAAATATCAAGCAAGGCCTTAAACAAGCCACTATCAACTTGGCACATATATATATATATATATATATATATATATATATATATATATATATATATATATATATATATATATATATATATATATATATATATATATTCCGCTAAAATGAATAGCCAAAAGCGTCGGCATAGTTCACTTAATACTCACAAGGGGGCCTGGATAAGGAAGGGATGCGACACTTGCGTAGGTCCATCCAGCTACTGGCAGGGCCTGTCAACCAGGTACATATTACATAATAACGTACCATTTAAAAACACACTAATAATCTAGAAAGGAAAACCTACTCATGGGTACACTCTCGATCTATAATATCTAAGTAGCTTCAGATTCGAAACACAAGAACCTAAATCAGAAACATCAATTAAACTCATTTAATTAGGCCTGGTGGCACCTTTAAATGTTCTGACAAACAAAAGCTTCTCCAGTATATAATGAATTATTATTTTTTTGGTATCAATAAATCACATAGAGATAAAATCCTAAAACTTTTCCTATGATCCTACATCGAATTCCAACACTTCTACGAACTTTGAAATCCAAAAATTATCTTCACTATCACACATGAATCCAGTACATTAGTGTGTGTAGTAACTATTGTATTATACCCTTTCTACCTATAATTCTCTAGTATGAAACTGCTCCTTCTCAAAAATAGCTCACCAACCCTACCTAGCTCTGCTAGCCGATCCAACAAGTAGTAGTGATGATATTCCTCCCAAATGCTGACTGCCTATAAAGTATATTTATTTGGTTCCTAAACATTAACTCCCACATCACAAATATGCAGTCAATTTCTCGTGGATACATAAATAAATCAAAATATGAAATGTACACGAAACAAAAATCAGTGGGCAGGATGACACAAACGACTGTCGTTCCAATATTACCAAATAAATGAGTTGATTAAGTTTTATTATGATTCATAACTGGAGATATGGGAGGATGATTGTTAACATCAGAATTCTGGAATGATCTGTCTGTGTTTTGCCGTGAATCATTAATGAAGTCACAATTTATTGTGGCAGTAACTCATGGCCCATGTGAGCACTGGGTCAAAGGTCAATAGGTCAGGCCAGGGTCAAGGTCAACAGTTTATGAGAGCAACAAGTGCCTCAATTATCTATTATGCTTCTGGTGGCTAATTTGGCCAATACAAACTGATGCAAAAAAACCTGACAAATGACTGACACCCCCGCATAATATTGGGTACTCATCTGAGAGTACTCAGTGAGAGCTTTCTAATGAATACCAACATGACAGGGTTTCGATGGTTTCCCAGTGCTTTGGATGAAAGTAGCCACTTTATTGGAAGGTTTAATCAGCTGTATCACATACAGAATAGTACGAGAAATGAAAATCTAAATCCCTTTTGTATTCATTATGATTTGTTTAAAGACATCTGGGTATAAGAGTAGGGTCACTAAATATCTTATAAGTCTACTTCTCAGCTTTTTTTCTGTTTTTCTGTTCAGAAAATCTTTTGAGTGTCATTTTCCTCAGTTGTTTGTTTAAGTGCTTCCATTTAAAGCTCAATTCGATTAAATGATGATGGAAAGGGGTGTGCAGGGATGTAAATAGTACATAATTTGATATAATTGGAGAAAAAAAGAAGATAAGAATATGAAAATATACTAATTCAAAACCTGTACACCCAAAAATGTATGGGGTCCTCTCCAATTGGTTGAAAAAAATTATGGGAAATAAAATCATATCTTTTTACTCACTATACTGACGCAGAGAACTAACAAAATCTGGGTTAGTTTTGGAGCGTGACAGAGGTCGCAGCGACCTGTATTTCTCCTGTTCATCTTCTCCTCGCCTGCGACTGAGAGATTTCGATCTGGGACGTACAGACGGGGGAGGCGGAACCGGCCGCGGAATCCTCCCCGCTGATTGGACAAACAGATTAGGAGTTAAAATTTGCGTTTGCGACTTTAAAGCATTGAAGAATTGATGTAGATGTGGACAAAAATAGGATTTTGGAGTTCGGAAGAAAGTCTGACCCCAAAAGTTTTTTGAAAAATACCACTTTTTGGTTAAATTAGCTAAAAACTGTTTCTGCTGCTAAAATCGCCACTTTCTCAAAAATCTTGAAAATATTCCAATTATTTGCAAAAACTTTATCTGTTTAAGGGTTTGTATAAAGAAAGTTAGGGGAATAAATAGAATGTATCTAAATAACTTCTAAAAATACACCTGCACTATGCTTTACCATAGCTTCTTATCCCTTTTGTGATTATATTCAGTTATAATTCAAAAAGAAATGATACACCTAACTAAGGTTTGATGAAATGAAATTTAGATCCATAAAACAAGTATCAATTTTATATAAATGGTAGGGGAAGGTCTGAAAAAGGGGTCAAAACACAATCATGTGGGGAACCAAAACATACCCAATAAAGTCTTAGGAAAAAGTAATACTCTATTTATCACGCACAATGGCCATTATAAGAATAACCAAACAAAAAAGAAAACATAAGATGTTTTAAAAGGAGAGGGGCTACTATATTATTGGACTCATTATGGGAAAGAATAGATTCTGCAATCAGAACTGACGGAATATAATAATTTGGAACTGGGAAATTTCAGGAATGAAATGGGTTTCAGGCTTTTTTTATCAATGGGTTCACATACCACCCAAGGTAGGAGAGAGGGGGGGAAAATCAATAAAAAAAAATCTCAAATCATGGACTCACGGGTTCTGCGCTCAGAACTGACGGAATACGTTGATTTCGAACGAGAGCGCTGATTTAGGGCTCTGGGGCGCCTCTCTTCCTCATCGGAATTATCAGCCCGAACACGGCCCAATGATTTCGACCTCTGTCGCACCGGCTCAGGCAAGCCGTGATGAGGCCTTGAGTATCTCGGATGCAACTCCCCGTCCGAGACATCTGTGCCAGGATAACTCGGCCATTTCTCACGAGATCTGGCTGACTGGGAGCGAGGAACCCTCGGTTTACGATCCCCTGATTTTCGGTAAAGGGAAGCGTTTTGATTGGTGGATCATACAATAGGGCATTGGGCCTATATAGTGAGGACAGTGGACAATATGTGGAAGCAAGTTCTTTTTTCTTTCCTACCTAAATATTAGGTGTTTGTACCGGTATGGGATAAATTATCAAATATTGATATTGAATGGAAAAAAGTATCACATCCTTTAAGACCGGTATAACAACAGTATCGTTTAATGGTAAGAAATCGACTTAACCGTATGAATTTCTTTACTGATACATGTCAAAAGGTACAACTAATATCAAATGCTGATTATGGTTTAATAATGCATATACATAATCTTATAAAATGTCATTCCTTAAATCAAACAGATACCCCAAAAACTATATCAGTCACTTGCATATGATTGGTTAATGCAATGAATTCTGTAGGATAAAACACATCATAAGAACTCCATTAGTTCTATGACTTTATAAAATATAAATTAATAAATCTATAAATTTGTAAGTTTTCACATATTTCAAGTCAGTTAACAAACAGTTTGGATCCAACACCTAAGTTCACTAAGTAGAAAACAAACAAAAACAAAAAAAGTTTTGAGTTATAATTTCCCAAACACTTCATGCTTGATATGTTATAATGTTATGATGTTATTGATTTATTCAATGTTATTGATTTGTGCTTTAGGGGTAAGGATATCACTTAAACTTAATCGTGGGGGAAGGGGGTAACCATTTAATTGGGCTCATAACTAATTAACAGCATGGGGGTCATGTTTATCAATTCTGAAGTTGGATCAAAAATATTTTTGCCATATTCGTAGTTATTTTTGACCATTTCTATTAACAAAAACAAGTTGAAATTATTGGATTCATATCAGTTTCCTAAGCAGCATCATCTTATAGTGTACATAAACTTTGCTTAGCACGCAATAACTGTTTCCTTTTCTAATATTGAGCTGAAAGCAGATTCTACGTGAAAAAGCTATTCAATTTTCTTTTAAATAAGCAATAGGCAAAAGTTGTTTACTTTCATATCATTTTACCGAGAGGCAAACCAAAAATGATGGATCATTAGCAAATGATAATCAATAAGTAAAAGTTATTTGCTTTCATACTTTTGATGAAAGTCATTGACGATACTATCAATCAAGACTATTGATAACCTGTTGAAATTCACATGAAGAATTGTTCAGACTACATGAAAAGGCACTTCAAAGTTGAAACCTAGTTAATAATTAGAAATATTAGGGCAAAACCAAAGATTTGGGAATATATGACCAGTGAACCAGACACCAATACCTTAATCCAGAGGGTTCTATAATTCATATAAGGGTTGTATTTATATAACAAGTCTTTCTTCCAATCCTACATACCTAACAATACATGTGAAATCTCATGATCTAAATTTGGGGGTAATCCCACTTAATTTTCTCAAATATTGGCAATTTGGAAAATAAATTCTGGATGAAGACATTCCACAAATACTGCAATTTATGATCCGCAATTAAAGGAGAAAAAAATCTCTACAAAATTTTTCAAACCCTCAAACTACGGCAGCTTGATATGATAAACCCTTCGTCTTCAAGTTTGATAGATAAACCTTATTTACAAAATTTGAATAAATCTTAAGATCTTTTAATTGAATTAACTTAACTTACAAAATTTGAAATAATCTTAAGATTATTTGATTAAATTAAGCCCTTTACATCAATAAATCCCACATTCCAATTTAACCCATACACCATACCCGCCACTTTCATTTACATATGAACACCTAAAGCCAATAACAATGTTCTTTGTGAAAACACCAACAGCCAATCACAGGATAAGAACTCAACACGCCCACTTAAAAGTATAGATAAAGGAAATCAACGTGTCGTCCATGACAACCAAAGGAAATCAACGTGTTGCCCATGACAACCAAAGGAAATCAATGTGTTGCCCACGACAACCAGCACGACAAAGTGTATGGAATGAATTTGTGCAACTGAGTTCGTTCACAGGGAAGTGGAAAGGGCGGAAAAGTTGCACCAACCAAAATATCGTTAAAAAACGCACGAAAACCAATCAAAATCAAGCCAGCTCCCGCAGAGAAAAATCGCACTACTCACGAATCGTCGGTTTTGATGGCAAAGCGCCCCCTGGTGTTGAGTTTGATCTCAAATACTGGGCTCGCTCGCGATTATCCACCTGATCTCCGCGTCCAACAGACTTTGACCTTGAACTTACTGCCGAGTGGGAGCGAACAACCTTTTTCCGCTCGCCTGGTTCAGTTTTTAACAGAAATAATCATCAATTTAAACGTCTTGAGTTGATAGGGGACAGGAAGCTATATATTACCCAGAATTCAACATATCAGCCTCATTCTGAACCAGCCAATCAACATCATAAGCTATATTACCCAGAATGCAACACATCAGCCTCATTTTGAAGAAACCAATAATATTGCAAGCAAAAAATGAAAAGAATTAGATTGCTCCCCAAAAGCAAGCTTACATATATAGAAAATAATATCTACCCGTCTAAATCTTGTGTCTAGGGTAAGAGCGCTCATCCAAACTTTTTTTAACTTATGATTGGGGGAAGTTTTCTGTGGTACATACTTCATAGATCCCTTGGAAGCTGTAGTATGCTTATATCACACTCACAGCTTCCCTGGGGCCTACCTATCATAGGATCTCAGTGTATTGGGTAATACTGTTGTAAAGGAAAATCCATATATTTTCTTTCACTCAATGCTTTCTTTCTTCCATCCACTCACTCAAATAGCATTCTGGACAACCATACAAAACATGACATCATTTCATAAGTAAACATCAATTCCTGCTTAACCCTTTATTCCTTGAGTGCAGTACTGCATTGATCTACAATAACTATGAAATTAACAGTGGACCAAAAGTATCATAGATCAAGACTCAATTTTCAAGGAATAAACAGGTTAAATAAACTCACTAGGATTATATATATATATATATATATATATATATATATATATATATATATATATATATATATATATATATATATATATATATATATATATAAATATATATATATATATATATATATATATAAATATATATATACATATATATATATATATATACATATATATATATATATATATATATATATATATATATATATATATATATATATATATATATATATATATATATATATATATATGTATGTATATGCATTTTGACAACTAATCTAGACTGACTTCCTAACCACAGTTTGTATCAACAAAAAGAGCAACTAAAGCATTTGCGAACTAAGACAAACAAACATACAGTTTCAAACAATATAAAACAACTCCCAAAAATCTGATTTGATAAATTAAAGGTTAGGTTAAAGGGAAGATGGTGGCTTGTTAAAGAACCCATTCATGCTCAAAGACTCGGGTACTAATTTGGAATTGGGCTTTTATTGTTTTCTGCTACTTCTGTCGCTCTATCAAAGCTAAATTGTGACTAGTAAGTTACCAATGGTGCCAAAACAGGTGCATCCAAGCAAAATAACCACTGGTTTCAAACCAGGACATTTAGGAGTGGTTAGAGACAGCGAGTAGTCTGGTTACAACACCCTAGACTACTCAGTTGTTGAGGCAGTCCCTGCAAGTATCTGGAGCTTTGATTATATCTCTAAATAGTGACATTGATTCAACAATATTTGAAACATGATTGCTTCAATGAATAAGGAAATAAAACACTTAAGTAATGTTTCCTAGAATTTATAATAATTTTTGGCATCTTTTTTTTTATTAGGTGACCTCAGTTCTCTTGGCATGAAAGGGTTGAAGCAGGATAGAAGGCAGAAGGCAGAGATTTCCAAGAAGGACGCTTTGAGGTCTGAAATCAAATCAGGTTTCTGGGGAGAATGGTTTGGGGGGGGGGGGGGGGGGGTTAGTAAAGGGGTATTTATTTGGAAAACACTGATTAACAAAGAAAATTGGTGCTGAAGTAAAAAGCATCTTCTTAATGGAAAAATAAAATTTAATTCTAGATTAGGAGCAAAAACAAAGCATACAGTTCATGTTGATCCAAAATAATCAGCCAACTTATGTGATAAATAATTAAATGCTATGACGAATTAGATAATATTACACAAAGTTTTTTTCTTTTCTAAAATACTAAAAATCAGATTAACAAAAATAGTCAAAACATGATAAATAAACATTCATTTTTTCTTTTATCATATCCAATGTTCCATTTCCTGATATTTATGTAAGGGTTAGGAAAAGGGTCCCAATGCTACAGTCACAGTACATGGCAAGCAAAGAAAATAGGCAAAATGCCCTCGCCCCCGAAACTAAATCCTAGACTCACGCAAAGAGTTGGTGCCCCCGGCTGGTAGCCTCGACGCGGCCACCATTCCCGCCGACAACGGCTTGTTCGCCAAATTCAAATCGCTGTTCGAGCGAACTAAACCGCTGCTGCCATCTAGTGAGAAATAACGGAACTAAGTGCTAGGGCGAAAGGAAGGATGCACACAAAATGAAAGTGACTTATATACTGCATTCGATAATGAATCTTCACCATTAGAGGTCAATGGTGAAAAAAACGTGAAATTATTACAGTATCTTAGTTATCGTCAAACGTGAAAATGTGAGTTATTGTGTTTTTAAAATTCATCATATCGTTTACCAGCATCACCAAGAAGCAAGATATGTTAATATGCAGAGAGGCTTTGTACTAGAAGTAGAAGACATAAATCTGAATATAGGAAACTTAGGAAAACTCTACGACATAAAATAGATGAAACTTAATTTGTAATGTTAATAGAGTGGGCGATAGTTGTAAGATCAAGTCTGCAAATATTAAACCCCAGTAGTTTTTCTGTGCTTTCATAGTGAGCATAATGGGGATTCATTGACAGGTCACATGATATGAATCCTGACTAGTGATTGGATAATTCGGAAAGGGTTGAAACAATACATTTTGGTAATCAAGAGTTTTTACTTTTAGATCTGACCAGGTAGACCAGAAAATACTTACTAGGCAATTTTTTCCTTTTTTGTTTCAAAGTTAAACTGGGTAGACAAATTGCAGACTTGATAAGCAGGGTATGATCACAAATACCTGTATATTCCTGAGTCAGATTCAAAAATTTAAAACCTGATCAAATAGCTATTTTTTTTGTTAAACTTACTTTCAAAAGTATATGCCTCAAATTGAAACAATGAAGAAAAAATCAATAACTTTTCCAAAAATCTTTATAAAAGTAAGTACAAATCTCTTTCAAAACTTTTAGGATAATGTTTATTTCATTTTACGACTTTGTTCAGGTCCGAAATTGAAATCACATCAAATTCTTTTATTTTTTATACTAAATCACAGAAAAAAATTCTCATAAATCTTTTTTTTCAAAACTTTTTAAAAAGAAATGTTTTCATTTCATGAGAGTATTTCCAAGTCCAAAATTGAAACCACAAGTAATTTCACTTATTTTCTCTCGAAAATCACAGGTTTTTGTGAACACACCCTATATGTGTACACAGAAGAAAATCACAGGATCATTTAAAGCCCGCCTGTATTTCTTGCAATGGCACATTGAGGTGAAAGAAAAAGAAAGAGAGACATACATCTTCGTGATTTGGTACCTGGTTTGTCGGTAACCGGACTCGGTACTTTGGCTGGCGCGAGCGATCTTCTCGCCCCCATGGTGAGGCTGCAACGAAAAGCAGGAATCGTCAGAATTATTGTCATTTGGACATAACAGAAGTATGCGAGGGAACATATGTGCAAATGTGACATTATATGTTTGTCAAAAATGTATATTTTCATTACATTATTACTATCATACTATTTACTGCGCTAGGATTAACAACTTCAAATCATAAATTGTTAAGAGGCAGGAATTAACTTTAAAAATATCATTAAAACATCATACAGTTAAGGAAATATCAATCTTGTTATATATTGCAAAAAACACACAGGAATTTCAGCGAAAACCAGCGCCTATCCCCAAGTCACTGGCAATTTTGATTGTCGTCACTTTTTCTGCCATAATGCGGCTAAATCGTGACTAGCCAGTTTTAATTAGTGGAGGAAACCGGAGGACCCAGCAAAAACCAAGTCACTGGCAACTTTCACACATGCCCAATCGCGACATACCTGTACGTGTCTCTGGAGCGGTCAGTGCTGGCCGACCTTGACCTTTTCTCCTTGGAGGAGGATAGTCGCGAGGGACCGGCGCTGTTGAGGGAGTTGTTACTGGATGAGTTACTGAGCTCTCCCTGCAGCAGCTTCTGCTTGCTGACGTCCAGCGAGTTCAGCAGGCAATCCGCCTGGTCCTTGAAGTGGTCAGCGAAACCCCAAAACGCCCTGAAACATCAAAAATAAACATATTTTCATATACAATGAAAACTTAATGTACAAATGGAGTTAACAGTGAACAGAATGCTGTGTGATGTCTGGACATCTCCACATCAACCAATGGGGTCCCACACTGAGGTAGATTTTTATCTAAATCTGACATACTCACATATCCTTTCACACAGGTTTTTGCTGCAGCCAGCATATTGTTTTCAACATTCTTCACATTATTTTCTGCATATTCAGATTTTTTTATCAACATAGTTCATGCCATATCGAGTTTGGTATATTCAGTACACAGGAAAACCTAATATATTTAAAAGTCACTTACAACTACCTTATAAGCCATGATTCAGGTTATTTACTTATGAGACCCCCTGAAGGTCAAATCCATTCGTGCCTGGCCAGATAACAACTATGAACGTCAGCAGAATGTCAAAGCAAGACAGCAAGTTAGCTTGTAACATCATCTTCAGCTTATTTTTCTTCTCTGTATATACACCCTACTTATATACCTCTTGATCTCATAATTTCGGAGTACTTACTTCCTGGAGGATACCCTGGCGTCGGAGTCTGCGTCGCTGATGCCTTTCTTGATACCTCTTACTACTACTACTACTACTACTACTACTACTACTACTACTACTACTAATACTACTACTACTACTACTACTACTACTACTACTACTACTACTAATACTACTGCTACTACTACTACTACTGCTACTACTGCTACTGCTACTGCTACTGCTACTACTACTACTACTACTACTACTACTACTACTACTACCACTACCACTACCACTACCACTACCACTTCCACTACCACTACCACTACCACTACCTCTACTACTACTACTACTACTACTACTTCTACTACTACTACTACTACTACTACTACTACTACTACTTCTACTACTACTACTACTACTACTACTACTACTACTACTACTACTTCTACTGCTACTGCTACTGCTACTACTACTACTACTACTACTACTACTACTACTTCTACTACTACTACTACTACTACTACTACTACTACTACTACTACTACTACTTCTACACTACTACTACTACTACTACTACTACTACTACTACTACTACTACTACTACTACTACTACTACTACTACTACTACTACTACTTCTATTCTGGCCACAGATTTATTGTATTTTCAGTGTGAGTGAGACTGAGACTTACTTCCTGGAGGATACCCTGGCGTCGGAGTCTGCGTCGCTGATGCCTTTCTTGATGGCCTCCTGCAGGATGGCGATGTGGCGCTCCAGCGTGTGCGTCGGCCACAGCAGCAGCAGCTGCTCAATAAACTCAAACGTGTGTCTGAAATACACAATCGAAACATGACAATAAACTCAAACGTGTGTCTGAAATACACAATCAAAACATAAGACAAATATCTCAAACGCGTATCCCAAATAGACGATAAAAAGTTAGACAAATATCTCAAACGTGTGTCGGAAACACACAATCAAAACATAGACAAATAAATCAAACAGACAATGAAAACATAGACAAATCGTACAAAGCGGTAGAATCTAAATAAATTTCTGAAATAGGCAATGAAAACATGAGACAAATATCTCAAATTGGAACGCGTATCCGAAACAGACAATCAAAACACTAACAAACAGCTCAAATGGTAAAATTCGCATCCGAAATATGAAATATGATAAATAGCTCAAAATGGTGAGACATGTATACGAAACAGACAATGAAAGCATGGACAATTATCGTTAATGGTGAAACGCATATCTGATACAGACAATGAAAACAGACAATAAACTTAAATGTGTGTCTAATCAAAACTTAGACAAATAGCTCAAAAATGGCGAAGTGCGTATACAAAATAAGGGCTAAATGAATAATCGATGGCTTCTGAGAATTTATTCAGTTAAGTTCTCTGTTATGGCATAGATATTTTCCAAAATAACTTGAATGATAAATGTAGTCTACCATATATGATGCATCTTTGAATAAATTATCCATAACTAACTTATATGATGCAATTTTGAATAAATTACGAAATATTACCTTTTACAATTTAAAAATTAAAAATATACTTACTTTCTAATTACACTTGCTTTTGATGTGCAGTGCCCAGTGATGATTGGTATTAACCTGGGTCCATAAGTATTCTGGAATAAAAATTAAAAAAATACAAGAGTAAAATACAAGAATACAAAGCGTAAATGATTCATTAAACAAATGCATTTTTACGGGCAGTTGAATAGAATGTAAATAGCATGAAAAAGAAAATACTTTTATCCAAACTTTTTGACAGGATAAATGCTAGGTTGAAGCCCATACCAAAAATGTTACATTTTTGATATAAATACTGCAGATATGAAACTTGACCATCAGACCTTTTATAAGAATTTTCCTAATTTGTCCTCTGAGAAGTTGAAAAAGTGTTGGTGAGCTGAGATACCTTTAATGCTTTTGGGCAATCAGAAATATTTTGCCAATTGCCCTTCGGGCCCGCTGGATAGAAATTCTGCGTAGAACACTGAACTTACCTGTATAACAAACCTAATGCATACGAGTCCAGAGAAGGCCATCACCTTCGCGCTGTTCGGGATGAGTGCAAAAAGGCTACTCAGGACCATCTCTGCGAAATGGTCAAACTTATTGCCGAGCTGCTGAGATATGTACCTGTTATATACGAAACAAAAAGGGTACGGTTATTTTTGATGACAAGAAATAAAATGATTTTGAACAGATAAAGATAGTTCAGTTATATACGAAACAAAAAGGGTAAGGTAATTTTTGATGACAAGAAATAAAATGATTTTGAACAGATAAAGATAGTTCAGTCAGGGTGCAACATAGGTTCCAAAATAACACTAGCTGGGCAAGCTGCCCCTAAAGTCTACTTGCCCGCTGGCAATTCCACTTGCCCCACCACTCTGTTTAACAAAGGTGAGTTACATAGTGAGGACTATGCCGAGCGGGGCAAGTTAGGGTCTTGTTCTACATGCCCTATTGCCATTTTTTGCCAAATTCACTTGCAACGGGGCAAGTGGTTATTTTGCAAGCTGTCAGTACTACAGGTAAAGCTGCACTCACCACTCACGAACTCGAGTGGCTCGAGCATTAGGGCAGGCGAGCTGAGCTCGAGCTGAAGTCGTCAACTCGTGAACTCGTCTATGTTTGGAACACAAACGTAACGCAGAACATCTAACACTAACTTTCTTATTACCGCATATCACTGTCATGTTTTGTTTACAATCCCGAATGTATAAGGGCAGTGTTGAGCGTTATACTGACCTTTGTACCGCTCTATAGAAAGCAATATGTAAATATAGATATGTATTCTTCTATGCAGGCTCATTTTAAAATGAAATAATCTTGTAAATGTTAGCAATTCTCCATCAGTAAGTATTTCTTTCTTAATTGGTGGGCTGAATAATGAATATTTATTTTTAAAACGCGCATCCACGAGCTCATGAGCTCACAAGTCAAAATGGTGGTGAGCTCATGAGTTGATCTCCCTCTGTGAGTGCAGCTCTAACTACAGGGTTGTCCAAATTGAGATGGATACTCTGCCTCCATAGCCCTATAGTCTAATGTATAGAACACTAAGTACCTGATCAAATTATTTTTGGATTGGCGCAAGGGAACTTTTTCTTATCTGCATCTGCCTGGTATTTGGAAGGATTAAAGAAAAAATCTTGAAACTTACGCTATTGTGATGCAAGCTTCTCTGACGATTTGCGAGCGTAGATCTTTGACGGACGTCTGGACCGGAGCCTCTAGTGACCTCAGGGATTGGAAGAACTCGTCGTAATCCGCCGCACCTGCGATCATTAGAGCCCGGAGAGTCTTCAGCTGAAAATAACAAAGAAACAAATAGGTAAATTGTCAGAAAGATCGGTTCAATTTGAAATATCTAATGATAAGTATTTAAATGAAAAGAAGGACCGGATAGATTCAAGATAAAATTTTACAGTGAAAAAAAGATGGACTAACATAAATTCATTGGATAAATATATAAACGGATAAAGATGGATTATCTGCTTATTTAGAAAAAGTGAAATATCTCGGGTTTTCAGGTGAAAAGAAGGATGGGTGCATGGGGATTCCATATATAGAGACAAAGACAGGTAGGGACGGATAAAAATTCATTATATGGATATATGGAATGATAAAATAGATGAATAAATGGGGACCATATACATCTTAGACTGCTGACGAACAAAGGGAGGGATGGCTACATATCTGGTTTGAACAGATGAAAATATGATTCAGTACTACAGGGCTGTCCAACTTGATATAGAGGCCCTCCTCCACAGCCTTGTAATTTAACGCCCAATACTACTTGCTCTGTCTCACCACTGCACAGGACCCACATTGTTATAGATGCTTTGGATTATCTGTTGACATGGTCTTAACCAGCAGGGCGTATGGGTGTCTTTTTGGATGCCCAAACCCTTAAAAAGCACCCCTCAGGACACCCAAATTATTTTGTGAGGAGTTTCTTTAAATGTCAATCTCAAGCATATAATTGATTTTTTTCATCTCCATATAATTCACATGACATTGTATATGGATATCATGCCTTATTTAGATAGATTTATACATTTTTATGGTTAAAATCTGAGTATATTGCGGTCCCCCTTAAAAATTTGGACATCCAAAAATTTAACAATTGCCAATTTTAGGCACCTATTCTAAATCCTGGCTAACACCCTGTCTGTTGATATAGTTTTGGAATTGGAATTTTGATTTTTTGACACTTTTTGTGCCATGTTGCCTCTATTTCCTGTCTAGCCAGTTGTAACTGGTGGAGCAAATCGGAGGGCCCGGCGTCACGGAGTCACTGGCAACGTTCTGACATTTAACCCATTAATGCTCACAGCGGCCAAAAGCAGCCTGACAATTTTGATGAAATCTTGCAGGCAAACGCACACGTAGAAAAATATTTGAAGGAAAAATGTTCATCAGAACATTCTCAACAACTCTCCTTCAAATATTTTGTGAAATCATTCTCAATTCTGAATTTATTGTAAAAAGTGTCATAGATGCAGACGACAATTGCTGGAGGAGCTCTTTAACCCATTCACACTCAGAATTCCTTTAGCAATTATCGTCTGCTACTCTCATACTTTTGAAAATAACTTGGGAATAAAGCGAAAGTTCACAAAATATTTGAAGGAGAATTGTTGTATGACTTCTTATCAACATTTCTCCTTCAATTTTTTTCCACAAAATGCTTTTGTAAGTAAGATACTGCCAAAATCATCAGGCCTTTTTTGGCCGCCCTGAGTGTTAATGGGTTAAGCATTGATGGGTAAAGATGTAATGGGGTGTAGAGGATGACACTTACCGCTTCTGCCCGCTTCTCCCAGGCGTTGTTGGGGTCGGATAAAATGTCTTTGGTCTTATTGATGTGATCAGTGAGCTCTCGAGCAGAAAAAAGCTGAAATACAGAAAAATATAAATATTTAATCATACTTTTCAACATAATACAAAAGAAAAATTAACAACTACACGAGAATACAATGATATATGAGAGATAAGTTATATCACAATAATATCATAATGATAAATCATTTATTCTTAACCCCTATGCTGCTAGTGGCTAATGGTCATTCAACATGAAGCAAAAAAAACAACCCCTGAAAATGACTGGAACCCTGGCGCATGGGTACTCATCTGAGAGTACTAAGCAAGAACTATCCAATGAGTACCAACAAGACAGGGTTATGATGGTTTTCAAAATTCTTTGTGTACTTGAACTTTGGACAAAAGTAGCTGAAGGTTTAATGGTCTCAATGCAACTTAATCCTCCACAAACACTTTAAATAGATGGACATTTAGTTTAAAGTGACAAGCTGCAGTTGTCATTAGGCCACCCACGATAAGAGAAAATGGATGAGAGTTGAATAATCAATACGCATTCAAACAATTATTAAGGTATAGCATTTCTTAAATAGATTGTAACGTTTAGAGCCTCATATTGACCTGTAACAGTTATGTTATCGTAAAACTATTTTTACCCATAATGCATCGCACAGCAGCCATGTTCATTTCTTTTCTATGCGGGGTAAGGAAAGACATTATTAACCCAACCACACTTAGAGCGGCCAAAACAGGCCTGACAATTTTGATAATACTTTTCTAACAGAAGCATTTTTTGGAAAATATTTGAAGGAGAAATCTTAACTAGAAGCCAAGCAACAACTCTACTTAAAATATTTTGTGAACTTTTGCTTTATTCCAAAGTTATCTTCAAAAGTATGAGAGTAGCAGACGCTACTTTCTAATGGAACACTGAGTGTGAATGGGTTAAGGCCATCTAATCATTTCTATGCTTAGACCATCTATTCCCTTCGAGTAAATATCACTATTCAGGAGAGAGAATATTTTTCTAACAAAATTAAACTTACAGTTATTTTCTTCACATTGCTGAATTCTTTCATGAAAAACTCTTCATCCACACCTCCCTGGGCTGCAGCTAAAAAATAGAAAGGATTATTTTAAGTATGTGTCAAAAACATTTCTTCACCATGATCAACTTTTGGAATTCTTCCGACAGAGAGGGTGAACATGTGATCTTCTGCTTTGGAGGGTCGACTCTGCAACAAAACAAACGATCGCAACCTTTCTGTGTAGAAAAAAAATCAAAAACCAAATCTCAAAAAAATAAAATAAAATAAAATAAAACAATAGATTTATTTTAGTTAGTCAAATCATAAACCTAAATATGCTTGAATTCAAATCCAATTGAATACTTTAAACATTGGGTCTTTCAAGCTATACCATGTACCATTGCGGTTGTACTTTAAGTAGTCTGGTAATAGCCAGCTTAAGTTGAAATTTAGGGCTTTGGTCTAAAATTATGACAGGAATGGCCTTTTCTTGTCTCATTTTGCCAGTCCCTTACTACGATTATGGCAAATTTAAAGGACTAAGAGAGGATTTTATTTTTACATGTTTCTCCCTAAGTGGAAATGTATCTATTTCCATAATAAACCACCTATTGCATATGGATAAAATAAAATGCTGCCCTTACATAAGAATTTGCCATGAACGAACAATTTTTGAGAAAGCCTGTGAATGATGTGGAAACATGATTTATAAGAACCCATGAGAGAACAAAGTAAACAATCATAAAATAATGATAATCAGTTCTGATGATGGAGAGAGTGATGAAAAGAGGAGGAATGAATACTTACCATAGACCATGAGAGCATGAAACAGATAGCCTATACATCCACACTAATTATAGGTACAGCATGACATAAGGTAAACGCCCTTCTCTCAAGGTCGTCCAAACAAAGCGGTGTGGAAACGGGTATCACGCTAATAAATCATATATTGTAAACAACCCCAAATTATACCCTTCTCGGGGTGACAGAGGGGTGGGGTATGGGTGCTAACCGATATTGTTTATGAAAAGAGGGGCTCTCGCTTTTTTGGAGGGGAGGATGATGATCTGTTCGGGACGTAATAGGATAGATGGTTCCGTGGATGACAAGTGAAAAGAACAACCCAGTATTAGCAAGAGCGGAGATGACTATCTGGTCTCAGGGTAATAAGATGGCATTCACCCTCGTTTGTCATCGATTGAAGAGAGAAAGTATGCAGTAAACTGTGGCTGTTCTGAATGCTAATAGGATATTAAGATTCTCTTTCTACTTAAAAGAGGCTTAATTTAAAGTGCAAATAGCTCTGTTTTCGCTGTATTAGGCATGTCTTTACCGACACTTTTTCTGCTACATTGAGGCCTTCCAGCGGAGGGTCTGAGCTATAATCAACTATACCGTAATTCTAAATTTGCATATAATCTACTTTTCTGCCATGTACAGGCTAGTTCTGACAAGCCAGTTGTAAATGGTGGAGTAAATGAGAAAAGCTCTGCCTAACCCTAAGTCAATGGCAACTTCCTCACTTGCTTTTAGCTATATTCAATTCTGGAGAGTGATGAAAGACAACAAGCAGTCAGTGGCAACACCATATACTACTCAGCTATAAGGGCTGGTCGTCAGTGGTGAGAGACAGCTAGCAGTCAGAGACAACACCTTAGACCACTCAGCTATCAGCTGTGTTCCCGTTCACGTTGTCATCTAACCTAGCGTGCCAGACTCTCTCTATATATAATCTCTCCCTCTCTTCCTCTATGCAAACATGAGCCTGAGGGCCTTGGCGGGTCTGTCACCAAGTTACGGGGGTTGACCCCAGGTAATAAGGGGTTAACAGAGGAATTAGCTCCGGGTCCTGGGACCGGGCCAAGAGTCAAACGGGTCAAACCCATCCACATGATAACATCTGCGAAACCTTGACACTTTGGGTGCCAAAATTCCTATCACTAATCGCATCTTTATGGTGATTTGACAGTTCCAATGCTGAGGATACTTTTGCCCAAAGCACGAGGATGCAAAGATTTTTGAAAACCATCTAAACCCTATCATGTTGGTATTCATTGGATAGCTCTTGCTGAGTACTCTCAGATGAGTACCCATGTGCCAGGCTTTCAGTCATTTTTGAAGTTTTTTGTATCATTTTTATTGGCCAACTTAGCTACCAGCAGCATAAGGGTTAAGAGGTCCAGACTGACTTATGATCATATGTTTTTCCTCATTTATCTCTCCATCCCAACCATTATCAGTATCCAATTCAAGTTTATGGTCAAATACAATTGAAAATCAGTTTTTCATCCTCTAATGCTAACGTTTAATAGTGGTCTTTCATGTTATATAAAGGGTTAATCTAATCAAAAAAGGAATGTTGTACTGTAGGCGAAATAGATCAACTTAACAAAGCAGTACAGATAGTTTTATCATATTCTGCTTATCTCAGATAAGTTATCTGTACATGACAATGACAGTAAGGAAAAATATCCCCCTTTCCTGTATAATAAACAAACTACAAACGCAATTCTACACATCTAGAAATAAAAAGCAAAACATAGAAATGAAAAGACTGGAACAGACTGACAAATTACCAGTAAAACTTGGAAACCTGTAAATACCCTCCCTACTTCTATTACTAAAACAAATACCAGTAATATGTATAAAACAAGAGTGGGGGGGGGGAGGGAATAGGATAGGAGTCCAGGGTTTGGTTCCCATAATGAATACGATAACTATCCCTTCCCGCTATCCTCCTATACCTCGAAAGCCTACCCTGGATAGTAAAAACATTGCTCCTAAGAGACAAACAGACATAATTGCTTCGCTCTTTAATTTTCAAGGTCTGACACTTAAATTTTAGGCTAGGGGCCCGAAAAAGTATTTTGATTAAAAATAGCGGTCAAAAACAGTGATTTCTGGTTAATATGCATACTATTTGGGGCCCAAAGTCTGAAAAATCTAGGGACACACAGCTAAACCTAGGGGCCCCTGGGAAAGTCGAACCCATTTTTACAAAATAGGTTTATTATTCCTGACTAAAATCCTAAAGACAGCTAGGCCTCTTCAGGTGCTGCCATTAGGTACAATTCTGAAGTGTGTATTCAGCAACTATAAAACAATGCTTTCTTTGTGTGAAAATTAACTTTGTAGTAGTTATGGACCACTACAAGGAAGTCAGCTAATTTCTTTTAAAATTTGCGATGAATACACCTCAAATATGTTGATTCAAAGGTTGCCTAAAATACAATCTCAAATATATGACTGACTGAACTGATCGATAGATTCCTCTGACCTGTTTAGAGATGAAAAGTAGGTCAAGATGACGTAATTTCAAAATTAAAAAGTAGGTCAATGTGACCTAAATTGACAATGAAAATAGGTCATGCTGACCTCTTTCTGGGAAATGGGAAATTACTAGTTCACACTATGACGAAAAAGAATGTGAAGAGCATGGGATGCAATTAATTGGCGAAAAGAGATGGTGAAATGTCAAGAAAAATGAAATAATTGAGAGAAATATTAATTGAATGATGTGTATGCATGGTGCATGCGAGAGCAACACTGTCTGAAAGTAAAAGCTGGAAGAGAGGTGGTTACCATAATGGTAATATGGTTACCAGAATGGTGATATGGTAACCAGAGTGATAATATGGTCAGCGATATCCAGGACTGCCACTATACAATGAATGGCAAATTTCAAAATCCAGAAAGGCGATTGCAAATATTTCAAGTGTAAATACAAGACGGCCCTTCACACCCAAAATCATTAAAAGTATTCTAAAATGAGTATTGAGGTATGGAATTATGATAAATCATCACTTTTTAAACATAGCACTGACAAAACTCCAAACATCACTCATATTTTTCACATGCCAAAAGCCAGTTTCAAATCTGGAGCCTTTGGAAGTGGTGAGAGAGACAGCAAGCAGTCAATTAATTATGCCATTCAATTTATGATGTAACAGTGACAGCCCTAGTGGTGACCGGTCAAACTACTTCATCTACGGCAGATACGACAAGCCAATATTGAGATCCAGCGCTGTCAAGGGACGTCATGACAACCAACAAAGCTTTGTAGCCATGGTAACAAAGTGTGGCCCTATCTCAGAACTGTGTTGCCATGGCAACATGAAAGTGGCAAAGATTCTCAATATTCTCAAATATTACGACAAATAATTGCAAAATTTTCTAACACTTGAAAAATATCCGTTCAACTGACGTGAAAATAGCTTAAAATATATTTTTTAATATTATTTTTTTCAACAAGTTGTTAGAATTTCCTTAATTAGCGAAATGAACATACATACTTCTGATGCTTCAACATATTTTAGCTGCATCTTATTCTTATGAATTTTCTAAAGATCAGTTCCATGTTTTTACCATAGATGGCCTTCCAGTCAATCATTTCATTTACTGCCACCTGGCGAGCAAATTCAGAACTAGTCTTGAATACCATTTAAAAAACTCATGCAAAAAGGTACATGCATGGGATTTTCCTTCTTTTTCAAATGTAACCGATTCCAAGACCAGAAGCGGATAAATTATCAAAGATTACATTTCTTTCTTTACATTTCAGTGTGCACAGTCCATGTTCATTGTTGAACCAAAAAGCACACAGGACTGAGACAGGACCACAATATTATGTTGCTTAGATATGGCGCACATACCGAACATACCAACGGAAAATAGCTTGACTAGACAGCCTGAATGGAAAAATGCAATGTATGTATCAGCATGCTATGATAATGTTGCATATATATATATATATATATATATATATATATATATATATATATATATATATATATATATATATATATATATATATGTATATATATATATATATATATATATATATATGAAGTAATTACGAAGAAAATTCAATTTCATTTCTGACTTTTACAAATATCTTAATGTTTTGATAACAGAGAAATATGTGACGGTCAATGTATTGTCCGGCCAGTATCAAATATAAATATATATTACATTGAAATATTTCTGAATCCTGTGGATGAAAAATGTTTTGTGACAAGGTAATATATGCATAGGAATAGATAGATACATCATTTATGTTTCTAACATCCAAAACAGGACACTTCTCGATTTTATTATATCTAGACATTTAGAGTATATTTCACTCGTGGTTGTGCAGTGCTTGTTTCTATATGGACTAACATGTTGTCCTAACTAGTCGAACATTGTGAGTGTCTTACACACAGGGATACAGGTCCTACCACAACCCTACTATTATAAACCAGAAGCAGAACACTGATACCTTCCCAAGCAAGAGAGAAACATGGCAGATAGAAATCGAATTCTACTTTGGCTTTTTAATATATTCTTCTTCATTCTAATGCATTCACACTACAAGAGCAAATATTGGAAGCACCTTTGAAGTTCTTATATTCTTTTCTGGCTTTTGATGTAGTGCTAAAGGAATTCGGAAATTTTCTGCCTTATTCCGGCAGTTGTGATTAGACAGTTGGTGGTGGAGGAAATTGAATTATCTGACAAAAGGATCCCCTGACTCCTAAGTCACTGGGTACTTTTTTACATGCCTTGACCTCTTTGTTTTCATGGGGATGTAAGGCTAAAGGGGTTACAAGGTTTGAATGAACAGTTAGAGGGACCATCTTTGAATGTAATTCCACTGAAAAAATAACTCACAGTCTTAACTTATAGATTACCAGACCCTACATACAATATGGTACGTTTTCAACTATTTTGAGAATAAAGAATTATTTGTATTTGTGAGTTTTCAATAAATAAGATAAAACAACCGTTTTTAAATGATAGCTAGCCAAAAACTTTTTAAGGTTATATAAGTTTAATATACTTTGGAAATACACTGAAAAAGGATTCCTAATAATTCCTAGTTCTTGGTATATGTAGTCCTAAATAGGGTGCACGTTGTAGTGTGTTCTTTCACCACCAGAGGGTGGTCGTGCTTGTGACCCTCACACGAGGGGTTACCGCATGAGATGTGATGTGTTGTACCATTAAAGGCTAAAACAATACTACCACTATGTTTCACTATGACATTTAACCCATTCATGCCTAGATTTTCTCCAGAAAAATGTTGTCAAAGACATTTTTAATGATAGTTTTTAAATAAAGCATGAATTCAAATTATCTAGAAGTAATTGATGTTTGGAAGGATAAACCCTACTTATCAAAATGTTTCCCAAAAGAGTAAAACAAATTCTGGGATGCTATAGGCATGAATTGGTGAAGTACTTGACTAAAAATAAATATTCCTATCTAAATGGCTGGTGACTGGAATTAAATGATTGCAAAAAACAACCACAGCAACAATCAACAACAACAATAACATCAACAATGCCAGAGTGTAAACAAAACCCATAAATAAAGCCACCAGTCAAAAAAAGCCTTAAGGTATAAAACAAACGAATAAATTATCGGTCAAATGCAGAAAATAAGATGGAGAGTATATAACACCAAAGCTGATTGGTCGAAGATGGGCCGGTCGTTTACCTTGGCTTTTCGAATGATGGAGGGAAGAGGTCGGTTTCTTCCGTTTTGGAGTAGCGCTCGCAGAGTGAGAGACTGTATGAGGAGACACATAGAATCCAATCTCAAATACAGGAGTGAGAGTAGGGGGCCGATAACTCAAGCCTTGAATCGTGAAGGGGCTTCGAAAAACTCCATGGCATCAAGGGGTGCGAAAAAAACAACAAAAAGCTGTTCCTTTCTTGGAAAGGTTATTTGAATAACTTTTTAAACCAGTAAGAAAAAAACTTGACATTACAAAAAAAACATTTTTTTTAAACTCATTTAAGTTCAAATTTGTTTCTCCCGAAAAAGTATCTTCATCAATGATACTTTTTCAAAAAACAAAGTAAAATTTACAAACTATTTGAGAGAGTTGGTTTGTTCGATTCTGAGTAGCTTTTCTTTTTCGAATATCTTTTTTCCAAAAATGCCTTCACCAGAAAAATATCCCAAAAATATTTGGGCCTTTTTGGGGCACTTAACGAAAGTGCGAGATCATCTCATAAGTACACCATTTACATGGGACTACAAAAAGTGGAAACTCTCCAAAAGTATCAAGTATTAACATACCCTCATGCGGCTGATGGCGAATTTTGCCAATACGAAATGACGCAAGAAAAGCTGAAAAATGACTTAAAACCCTGGCAAATGGGTACTCATCTGGGAGTACTCAGCAAGATCTATCTGATGAATACCAACAGGACAGGGTTTAGAATCTTTGCATCCTTGCGCTTTGGATGAAAGTAGCCTTAGCATTGGAAGGGTTAAAACACACTTTACTGCCATGGAGAATTTCAGATAGTGGATTACAGATCAAAACTCATGCAGGCCGCAGGCTGTAGGGGACCAGGTACTGTTAACACAGTTCTTAACCTTTAAAGTCTTCTTCAAAAATCAAAAGAGTTATTAATGTGGATCTCAAAGGAATAGAGAAAGGGGTCCTCGAGGAGTACTTCTGTCTATAATATTTTCAAATTGATAGAAATGAAAATAAATGTATATTTTCAAAATGATAGAAATGAAAATAAATGTAATTAATCATTTTTGAGTTGTTGTAACCAAAATGTTATTACCAGTTTTATTCATAATCATCATTCTTTTTCTCATTGAAATTATTTTTATCGTTATCATTATCATCAAAATAAACATTATTTTCCATTCTGCATTGCATAATTAAATTATTTCCGATATTTCTATTGTTTTTATTCTTCTTCTATTATTATAATTGTTTATTATCCATTTCAAATATTTTTGATATTATCACATTTTCACTTAAAAATTATTATCATCATCATTTTAAATGTTGTTGTTGTTATTATTATTATCATTACTTTTATTATCATTATTATTATTATAATAATTATTATTATCATTATTATTATTATTATCATTATTATTATCATTGTTATCATTATTATTATTATTATTATTATTATTATTATTATCATTATTATTATTATTATCATTATAATTATTATAATAATTATTATCATTATCATTTTTATCATGATTATAATTATCATGATTATTATTATTATTATCATCATTATCATTATTATTATTATCATTATCATCATTATTTTTGTTATTATCTTCAATATTTCTGGCATCAATATCATGATATGAACTTCCCTCAAATTCCTAGTTAACCCCAACCTCATTCCTTTGGATCCACATCAATATATAACTCCTATTAAATCCAAAAAGCAGATGGAGCAGCCATAAATCATAATAAATTATCATAATTCTTCTAGGAATTCAAACGTTGTGGAAATGCCAACCATAGAAAAGTCAACAGAAAATTTGGAAACTTTCAAAAAAACAGCTACAAAAATTGAAACTCGGAATTCAAGGATTTTCTAACCTGAGCTTGTTGGGGGTCTCGAGGAGAGCATGGTTCTGCGTGTTGTGGACGCCGCACTTGAGGCGCGTTTAACGGGAACCTTCGGTTTGGCGAAATCTATGTCGTCCTCATCATGATGCGACCTCGGAGCTGAAATGAACGAGAAGAAAATGGTTAGCATTGTCACGTAACTCGCCAAAATCGTAAAATTGCTTTAATCTCATTTCTATTAAGTTCCCCCTCTTTTTAGATTAAAACAAACAGAACACAACAAAAACATATTATACAATAATATAATAACTAAGATATATATTATGTCGCAGCCAGTTTTCCTGAAAACACTGTCACCACACATATAATAACCCTATATCAGGACATCTAAGGCCAAGAGAAAAATACCCATCCACATATATATATATATATATATATATATATATATATATATATATATATATATATATATATATATATATATATATATATATATATATATATATATATATGACCTCCACTTCATGCATACCCTCACAGGTTCAGGATCTAACAGGATTTGAGTGGCAGGATGAGTATCTGGGTCACAAATGATACATTTGCTCATGGCCCTGACTGCACATTCCACAGAACCACATGCTCTAACGCTATTACCACAATAAAAGGGGGCGCCACTGAGGAGAGGTATTGGATGGTTGATTAGGCGTTGAGTTTACTCTAGATTTTATAGAGGTGCATCACTATATCAGGGAGACATCATCCCCCAACATTAGGGGTGCAAATTTGGAACGAGCATTCAATGGCTGTTCATTCACTCCATAATTATATTTTATACTAATAGTACTAGTGACAATTATTTACACAGATTTCTAAAAGTGTTGGGGACAACCTTTCAAGTGAGACATCTGAATTTCAAATATCCTTAGGCTATGGTACTAATGGTACCCCCCCCCCCCCCCTCCCCCATTTAGTTACCCCTGTATTTTGACTAATGTATTAAGTGTCAAATCTCTATGAATAAAGAGGGAGTTACCAGTTCAGTTCAGGGCAAACCAAATAATGATACAATCAACCCAAGATCTTATAAGCTTATCGTAGCTTAACCCATATTCTCATTTTTTGATATGCTTGATGAATTAACTATACTCTTCATCTGAACGGCGCCAGACTCCGATCAAAATGATTGACAGCTTAATTTCCCAACCAAATCTTTTAAAGTGATTAAAGTTTTGACATGCAAAGAATGATATGAAGACATGAGGAAATGATATCCGATGAATACCAACATGACAGGGTTTAGATGGTTTTCAAAAATCTTTGCAACCTTAAAGCTTTGGATGAAAGTAGCCTCAGCATTGGAATGGTTCAACATTAGCTGTATATACTCTGTAGGGCTTGAGGAGTAGGTTACCTCATCAAGAGACTGCTATCTACATGTACTGTGTCCATACAAGCTCTCCCTTTGACACGTAATGACATCTCTATTTCAGCCACAAACTATGCTAAACAATACAAAGAATGCACTGCTGGTTACGAGAAATGTTTGTAGGCGAGAAGTTTCAATAGCAAGGGTAATCAGAAATGTCCAGAGGTGGCAGGTGTCAGTTGAGTTGAGGAGGGGTGGGGGGGGGGGGGGGGGGGTGGTGGGGTGTTAGATTTATTCTACAAATAAATCAGTCCACAGATAAAGATGTCTCTCTTAAATTTGAGCATTACTTATTATTTTTGTCCCTGTGGGGACAGCATCCTTTTAACCCTTCCAAAGCTAAGGCTACTTTCATCCAAAGCACAAGAATGCAAAGATTTTTGGAAACCATCTAAACCCTGTCATGTTGGTATGGAATGGATAGCTCTCACTGAGTATTCTCAGATGAGTACCTATATGCCAGGGTTTCAGTCATTTTCCCACTTTTTTGTGTCATTTTGTATTGGCAAAACTAGCCAACAGCAGCATAAGGGTTAAAATCGGTTTAAGACAAGGGACTTCTAGGATTGGGTGTCATCAGTGTATCTGACACTTTTGCAAAGAACTCAGGATTAGAGCATAGGTTCAAAATACAGTTGAAGGTCAGGGTTGCTGATAATGATTCCAAAATCTCCTTAAGGTAGGAATATATTTCCAAAATAGTCAGGCACTTTTGCGCTACAAGTATGAATAGGTTAAGTATAGAAATACTTGAACGGCAGTTACTTGATCCTTCACATGGTGTACACCCTGGCCTGGCCCTGGATTACAAAATCTGGCTAAAAAGTTGCCCATTTTAAGCTAGATATCCTCTAAGACACAGAGATAAGCTGACATCTCCTTCAAAATAAGACACTCTTTTAAACTATCAAGCAGAGCTCAAGAAGTCGTTTTCTCTTAACGGTTTTTTGACATTCTCACACTCAGGGCATACTGACACCTTAACCCATTCATGCCTGGAGACCTGAACAAGTGTTGTCTGCACTTACAATGCTTTTCATGATATCTTTGAAATTAAGCATAAATTCCCGAAATATTTGAAGAAAGGTTGTAGGTTGGCTTCTGATCCCCATATCTCCTTCAAACATTTTCCGAAAATTCTTTTCTCGGAAAAATATTACCAAAATAGTCAGGATGCTTTAGGATGCCTCAGACATGAAAGGGTTAAGTGATGAAAATATTACGCACACAACACCTTTTTCGTGACGTGAACATGGACATGGAAATCTTTCGGAGGATCGGCGACAAAGAGCCCCTTTCATTGTAAAACATGTTCCCCTTCAGGTCTTCAAAACCCTCATGTCAACGCAACAGCTCGCTCAAGAGACCATTAGGAGGATTTCGTTTTCTAACTCGTTTTTTCGTTATCATTCTAGGTGACTGTCTGCATTGACGTCCCCAGATCTACCAAGAATCACTATGACAGCTACAGCGAGAAGCCAATGAAATGCTTGTTCATCAGTATATTTTCAGAAGTGAAAAGTGAATGAACTTTTGATTGATGTTTTGATTTACAGCATTCAGTTTATTTCAGTGTTTTAGAGTGCAGTTTGTGTATACTAGAATATTTAACCAATTCATGTACAGGCCTATCGGTTTGGTAACTAATCAAAAATATCGCAAAACTGAAAACCATACTTTTTTACTTTTAAATTTGTATTCAATGCCAATGACACAAACACAGAGAAATGTGCGCTCATCACGTTATTTTCAGAAATGAAATATAAATCAACTCTAAATGATAGAAAAGAAATGAAAAATAGTGGTTGACCTATTGGCTTGCCTACACAGTAATATGCTAAAACTTAAAACATATGCAGTGAGTACATGAACTTGAACATATCGCATCCACTATACACATTCTAGGGGAACCTAGCTCTTTAGGCTTGAATGTTTAAATGCTAAAAGCGTCTTATCATTTTTCATCAAGAATGATTTGTACTCCTCTAATACCTATGATGACCTTTAACGCAAAATTACTTTCACTAAAGACCAATGATAAACAGGATTTTCAAGATTGGAGTCAGAAAAATATTTGTGAGATAAAAATTCTTGGTACTTGACGGGACCCTGCCATCTTTGCGGGTGATCCCTCTAACTTATCCAACATGTGATAGTGTACCCACCCACTCACCAGAGACAGCTAGCACAGATGGTCTAGTGCAAAACACATCATGTTCAGGTTACAGGAAATTACTTCGGAAGATCTACATCAGGAATTTACAGAAGCATGGGATACAGTATGGCAGTAGAGTAGGTGGTTGGCTTTATAAAGGGAATGGGTTCATTTAAACCCATTTGCGTCTGGAATGTGCTCATAGTTCAACAACTTTGAACAACTCATCATATATCATAATACTTCCAAAATATTTGAATGGGGTTGTTTAACCCCACTGTAACAACCTTCTATCAAATATTTCTTCAATTATTGTTTTGTTTGTATTCATATATTTCAGACCATGTATACTCCAGATGTGAGTGGGTTAATACAAAATCAATGAAAAGTAGGACCGAAATTCTAAACAACAAAATGTTGGTCTTAGATGAATCTTACTCATATAGAGATGTTAATATGTATTCCTTGTACCCCCCTACCAGTGACCTTAATGCTGTACCAGTTCATATGGAAGATAAGTAGAAAATTAAATAAGTTGCATATTCTGAATACTTTCCAAAATCAGTTAACTTAGTATTACCAGAGCATTTACCCATCTATTCCAATTACTTAGGATAGAATACTGCCCTGGATGTTTACTTAAAAGGGTACCTAACATCAGCGATTTACTAACAATCATCCACTATAAGGTGCAGTTGACCTTTTAACAAAACTACGGAGTGCTTTTATGATAATATCTACCTGAAATAGTCTGAGATCAAGTTGACAGTTGACTCCTCCTAACGTCTGAATAGCGCAAGTGAGAGATGAACGCCTAAAAACGGTGATACCTTGGCAAATTGCCCTATTATGAGAACCCCAAATGGGCGATTATCAAAACCCTATATAGGGAGGGGTAAAGTAGGGTGACGCCCCTTCCCGGGCAGAGAGAAAGAACTCACCCTTTTTTGCGAGAGAGGACCTATATTTGGTGTTTATGTTAGCATGGTAGTTATCTCTTATCTAAAATGTGCATATGCGCTGGCGTCTCTTTTTTTAATAGGGATCATTTACAAGGTAAGGCACTGTCTCTCACGCTTGAGATGCATCACTTAGATGTATATGCAGTCACGCTAGATACTATTTTTTACATTTCTAACTTTTCTAGTTGAATGCTATCATGATCATTTTCAACAGCAAGTATTCTATGATGGTGTGTAGTTTTTTATATGTCACTCACCGATGCAAATATGTGAAATGGTCCCATTTACTTATCTTAATATCTTAAAGTTGGATAAATATAAATATGATATAAGTGTTATGCTAACTAAAGTAGATCTACCCCCTTTTCATCTTTTAATCTGCAGATATGAGGCTGTCATCACCTCATCCTAATCATTCTTATCACCATATCCACCGCTATCATTATCATGACCTTTTTCATCATCATCATTATCATCAAAATTATTATCATCATCATCATCATCATTACCATTATTACCATCATCATCACCATCATCATCATCATCATCTCTATTAAATATGACCACCACCACTATAACCAACATCATAATCATCAGAATTATCATTATCACCAACTGATCATCATCATCATCATCATCATCCTCAAAACTTCCATCATTATAATAATTGTTGTCATCATCACTATTATCACCATCACCATCATCATCATCATCATAATCATCATCATCACAGAACTATATCATAAGTTGTGTGAATCCCCTGTTTGCATATTGCAAGTGTACATGTTTATTCTTGAACTAACCGTAGACACCACTGCTGCCGAATCCTCAGGCTGCTGAGGTCACGAGGAGTCATGATCTCAGTGTGCTCCATTAGAACTAATAAGGGCCACTCAGCAGTGTGTGTGTGACTGTCAGCTGTGACACTGAGACCATGTGCTCCTCACACCCCCTACACTCCTTACATAATTAACACACTCCTCTTAGTAGCAGTGTTCAAAAAAGTAGACATAGTAGCAGTAGTATTGGCAGCTGTAGCATCGGTAGTAATAGTAGAAGTAGTAGTAGTAGAAGTAGAAGTAGTAGTAGTAGTAGTAGTAGTAGTAGTAGTAGTAGTAGTAGTAGTAGTAGTAGTAGTAGTAGCAGTAGTTGCAGTAGTAGTAGTAGTAGTAGTTGTAGTAGTAGTAGTAGTAGTAGTAGTAGTAGTAGTAGTAGTAGTAGTAGTAGTAGTAGTAGTAGTTGTAGCAGTAGTAGCACTTAAAGAAGTAGCAGCTCCAACAATGCCCTCATGTGGTAAAAGTATAAATTAATCCCCCTTCCTTCACCCACCCTCCAAAAATAAAATCTATAAATTTCCAGTGCTTTAACAGAGATCCATGTATATTTCGCAAACTCTACTCTAAGCACTGTTTACTTGGTGTTAGTAGCAGTAGCGTAATTATGGGTCATTCATCAGCTGTTGTCAATGGGCACATGCTGCTATCGCCACCGCTGCTGCTGGTGGTGGAATTCATCTTCTACCTGAAAGGCCAGGTGTCTGATTACAGGTGTGCTTTAAAGACACTGATTGCTTTAAGTTTACCTTTCCAATTCTGAGGCTACTTTCGTCCAAAGCACAGGGACGCAAAGATTTTTGAAAGCCATCTGAAACCTGTCATGTTGGTATTCATTAGATAGCTCCCACTGAGTACTCTCAGATGAGTACCCCTTTGCCAGGGTTTCAGTCATTTTTCAGGTTTTTGCATTATCTTTATTAGCTGAATTAGCCACCAGCAGCATAAGGGTTAAACACTTTACCTATGAATAGGATGCCAGCATTCAACGCATATATACAAGATTCTATGTTTATACATAAATTCAAGACTACCTGGGCATAAATGTGTTAAAGTTATACAAATCTGTCTTTAACTAATCAATAAACTAATTAATCAAATTTGATTAAATAATTTATTTAATTAATACTAATTTATAACTAATTAATTGAATTAGATTAATCAATTAATACAATAGATACTAATCAATAACTAATTAATTGAAATGGATTGATAAATGAATTTAATTGATACATTAGAATTTATGACTTCATGAAAACAAACACCCATTTTAAATTACGGCTTCTAGTATGAGCTTATACTAAGAGCTCTTTATTGCTAAGCGAAGGATTCCTTGAAAATATGTAAATTGCCTTTAGGAAGAAATTTTCACATATTTCTCAAATCTATGAACTCTCAGCATAGATACAGCTCAGTATATTCTGCACCAAAATAAGTATATACCCCCTAGACAAAGCCTAATTTAGATGCTACCTTATACACTGCCCCAGGGCTTACACGGAGAAAACATGCATGCCTTTTAGTCATGGTCTAATTTACTACTGTTATTTATCAACACCATCTTACTCCCAACATTCCCAGACAGCCGTAAGCCATATCCTAGTCATACGGGGATAGCTTAAGGTAAAGATGGGCATATGATCATGATGAGTGATTATTTTGATATTTTCCTTACTGAAGCATTTTCTTTCAAAATTTTCAGGTAGAAATGTTAATCACAATGTTACCAACAACTCTCCTTGAAATATTCTGTGAGAATTGGCTTATTTCCAAAGTTATTTTTGAAAGTATGAAAGTAGCAGACGATAGTTTCCCGGGGAACTCTGAGTGCAAATGGGTTAAAGCTACGTACATGTGTGAGCACCAAATTGATTTCAGCATTTTCAGACATCCTTAGGCTATATATACCCTACCAACTTATGGGAATGACGTAGTTAAGGTAAAGATATGTATGATCATGATGAGTGACTTATCCCATTAATGCACAAGAGTTTCTTCAGGAATTGACGTCAGGATCTCAGATACTTTTGACTATAACTTTAGAATTAAGGATAATTTTACAAAATATTTGAAGGAGAGTTGTTGTTGTTGTTCTAACTAACATTTCTCCTTGAAATGTTTTCCCAGCAATGCTTTTGACTGTAAGATTTCATCAAAATTGTAAGGCTGTCTTTGGCCGCTGTGAGCATTAATGGGTTAAAAGCTACATGTGTGAGCACAGAATGGATCTCAGCATTTTCAGACATCTTTGAGCTATATTCCACTATCATATGGGAATTATTTGAAGTGAAGATGGGTATGATCAAGATTAATGACCCAAGGTACTTTAACCTTTATTCTTGTTGTGCTGCACCAAAACATTCTGACTTCTACAAATTGGTTTTATCTGTGCGGAATTTTTTTACAAAATATTTGACGGAGAAATGTTCACCAAAACCTAACCCACAAATCTCCTTCAATTTTTTAGTGAATCGATGCTTCATTTCTAAGTTATTTTCAAAAATCTCTTGGGAGCAGACGTAACTCGAGGAGTTTTCAAGTCATGGATGGGTTAAAGAATAGAGCTACATGTGTAAGCACTGAGTTGATCTTTAATAGCATTCACACAGAGACTAGGGCTACCTCGTCCTTTCATATGGGAATGTTTATGATCAAGATGAATGACAAAGATATTTCAAAGCTACATGTGTGGGCAACATTTTGAGCTAAGCTTGGGCACATTAAAACGGGCCAGGATACTAAAGAAGGGTTATTGCAAAAAGGCAGTTAGTTGTACCATATCTGTCCTATGTTTATAAATGAAGAATGAAGAACACAATGACTGCTAAAAACAAACTATATATGAAATGGGAAAAAACAAATCTGCTATACACAAAGCCGCCAACAAGCCTACATAGTTTCCCAATCCTTGTCCATAAGTATGTATTGAATAAAGCACACAAATGTTGCTAAAACAACTGCATTTGAAAGGGAAAATGGACAGACAAATCTCCTATACACTAAGCAGGCAACACGCCAAGGTATTTTAGAGACCCTTGACCACAAGTATGTAATGAACTACGCAGGCAAATGTTGCTAAAAGGACTGCATTCGAAAGGGAAAATGGGCAGGCAAATCTGCTATAAACTAAACAGTCAGCGCGTTAGTTTCTAGACCCTTGACCAGAAGTATGTAATGAATGACGCGCACAAGGATTGCTATAAAAACAACAAAGGAGAACGGACAGCCATATATTTCACCGCACCACATTAATACCGCAAAAAATAAAACATTTCCACTCGTTGGATACAATTTATTTCATGCTTTGCGGGCCTTGATAAATTCCCTGACAGATTTATGCGGTATAAAGATGCCTTAGCGGGTTAGGGAGCTGGCATGATTACAGTAATTTGGCACGGTACAGGGTGTTATCAAAATCAGCTGTCTGCCTTTTTTTCGGTGGTTCTTTATATCAAACTCTGAGTCACTGGAATCACTGTTGTTCATCACCCTCTAAGCGCTATAAGGTGAATGGCCTGTCACACATTTTTATACAGTTTCAGCGTCTTTAAGAGTCAGAAAATACAATGTCATCTTGAAAATAGGTCAAAGTCAAACAAGCTTTAAAATCAGGTCAAGGTCATAGAAGCTTGAAATTAGGTCAAGACCATGGCCACCTCAATTGAAATCTATTAGATTTCTATTAGATCCTCTTTCAAAATCAACATTAACACGAAAGTTTGGCATTCACAGATGTGGCGAAAAAAACCTCTTATCAAACACTATACTTATAGGATTTGACATCCAATAACATAAATTATCTTATTTGTAATTAGGGGGAAATGATTACAGGAAAAAGGAATGCCTGTTAATTGGGTTATGGGGATATATGGTTGCAAGAAAACATAAACAATATCATGACTCATAACAAAACGCTTTAAGGGTAACTCTTTGAACTTTGTATTACATAAGAAAATACACATAAAACATCATGATAAAACTTCAGATAAACTTTGAACATACAGTGCTTCCTGCTGATCTAACTGTAAAACTATTTATTAAATGCTCGCGGCAAATTAGCTAGTACTTTTTAAATTAACCCATCCATGTCTTAGGTGCTCAATCAGATGTATGCATATTTAAATTACCTAGGTTATGTATATCTCTAGCCCAAACAAAGATATTTTGCACACATGTTATGCTCATGGAATGGATTACCTTCTGAAAATGACACTCAGCTACCCTCCCCCTCCCCAACCCCCCCTCCCCTCCCCCAAAGTTCAGCCTCAAATTCAGGTACTAACTAGGCTATACTAATTCAGTTTTATCCAAGGATGAAAATGTTGAACAGATTGTCAATATTTCATCCGCTCTCCAAGGTGATTTGGGGGGGGGGGGGGGGGGGGGGGGGTCATGTGTCTTTGGGTGTCCCGATTAGTCTACTCAAATACAGGGCTTATGACATTAGACATGATATGCGTGTATGTACAGAGTGCGTTAGACAGATAATGTACGCATATTAATTACCCCTATCTTTGTATGTTGACCCAATTACCTAATGGAGGTAGATAGACCTGTGTACATATTTCACGATTATCAGATAATTCTACAGTTTATATAAACATAACCTGATTAACTGATACAGGGACATGCAGGGTGCATACTGGATATTAGGAGTTAAAGATTTATTTTCAACATGAATTACCCCCCCCCCCCCTCACCACCCATCCCCCCCCCCTTAATCTACATATAAGCCACACAATGACATGGTGCAAACATATTTTTCCTACAGAAACTCATACCACGCATCACTCTCAAATTGTATTCTACTTAATGTCTATGGTAAAATCTAAAAGCAGGTTAAAGTACTGCTGCTAGTCTGCATAGACCGCAAGCACTGGACAGCTGACGTGAGGAAGCGGTTCACAAAACACGTCCGGCTAAATCTGGCAACACATGAGTCATTACGAGAGAGCTAAGCATGTTTTTGTTTTTGTTATGCCAACAAACCCTACGGAAAATTGGGAGCTATTTTGAAATGGCGAGTTGAGCCTCTCGCAATAGAGCATACAAAATGTTATGGTCGCTTCCTGCTTCTTATGGCTTTGATTATACCTCCGTTAATTTTCCCATTTGATTTATAGAAAATGAAGAATTAATCCATTAACTAGAAGCTATTCACAGTAAAAAATTATACCAATTATCCCATCGGTAATCACAGCAGTCAAAACCAGCCAATTTCAATGAAATCTTTTAATAGAAGGCATAATTGGCAAATAGTTTAAGGAGAAATGTTTATAAGTAGTACTTATTACAGCAAATGTGTACATATCCATCTCTTAAGGAATAAATTGGTTACAAGTTTTATGTTAAACTAATAGCAGCAAATATCTACATTTACTCCATGCAAAGGAAATTACCTTTCCCCATTTAGTTCAGGTAAAGACATGCTATTTCTTTGATGTGTGGGATGAGTCCATCCATACCTGTTAATTACAGGTGTGTCAATGTAATTAGTGATGGATATATCACCTGTCGACACACTACCTGCCAGACTGGACAGGAGACTGATAGGGGGGATGGTCATTATTGGACCAAACTGGCCAAGAATGGCGGCCAGGTATTTCATCCAATCTTGGCTATGAATGCCCAGGTAGTTTGAGTTATTTGTATTTGTGTCAGAGTAAATTGTTACTATTAAGTGAATGGACAGCTTCATTCATCTTGAGATAACCTATTCATTACCAGATCAAGGACTGTGTGGACATTAAATGGAGTGTGTCTCTGATTCTGTCTGTCTGTCTCTGTATCTCTTTCACACTCACTCACTCACACACCTTCTCTCTGTCTCTCTCTCTCTCTGTCTGTCTCTGTCTGTCTCTCTCTCTCTCTCTCTCTCTCTGTCTGTCTCTGTCTCTCTCTCTGTCTCTCTCTCTCTCTCTCTCTCTCTCTCTCTCTCTCTCTCTCTCTCTCTCTCTCTCTCTCTCTCTCTCTCTCTCTCTCTCTCTCTGTGTCTCTGTCTCTGTCTCTGTCTCTCTCTCTCTCTGTCTCTGTCTGTCTCTCTCTCTCTCTCTCTCTCTCTCTCTCTCTCTCTCTCTCTCTCTCTCTCTCTCTCTCTCTCTCTCTCTCTCTCTCTCTCTCTCTCAAATTGAGATATTTGACTTATTGTTTAAGGGGAAAGAATCTGAATTTGAGTGGGAGTAAAAAGGTTTGGCAAATAGCTTCAGTCCTTTGGGCTTAAAGGAATTTAATGCAGTTCTAGCTTGCCCACAGTCATTCATGTAATTGAATTCCAATAGGAGGCAACAATATGCTGAAGGTGTTCTATAACAATTCTTCACTGTTCCCTAGCTGTGATCTAGTGAAGGAATGTACATTCCAGATGAAATCCTGACCTTCTTCAACTCAGTTACGTTAACCCTTTAGGTCCTGAAGATCTCCTTGACAAGTGTCACCTACAACTAGCCTAGGACACTTAACCCTTATGCTGCTGGTGGCTAATTAGGCCAATAGAAAATAGTGCAGAAATCCCGAAAAATGATGGACACCCTGGAACATGGGTTAACTCAGCTGATAGTACTCAGCGAGAGCTACCCGATGAATACCAACATGACAGGGTTTCGATGGTCTTCAAAAATCTTTGCAACCTTGTGCTTGGTGAAAGTAGCCTTGGCATTGGATAGGTTAGGAAATTAAACTTTCAAATAACAAATAACCATCACATATTTAAAGGAGAGGATGTCCATAGGGTTCTTCTCAACATTTTGTTTCAAAATATCTTGTTCAAAATTCTCTGGGCAAAAAGATATCACCAAAATAGTCGGAACAGTTTTGACTGTTACAGCCATTAATGTGTTAAGGTTACAACGGGAGCACATATTTGAGCATTGGAATTGACGCTGGTTAATGGAAGGTGGACGTTGGGTCAATATTGTGAAGGTGGGCAACTTGACCCCTGGAAGTGGAACTTATATTTGTTTAGGATTTAATCAGCCAGGATTCATTGAATGCAGGAGAACTTGCGTTAACAACATCACAAAAGTATGCATCTATTCAGTATATTTCACTAAGGGATTCAATTAGACTATCATTGTGAGCCCTTTGGGGAAAGCCTGTGGTTTTATGTACAGTAGCCAACAACACACCCTTTGGGATTGGTCAGTTTACGTAAGATTTCAATGGTATTAGAAAGGGCCACTCAAGAATGTGTACATTTCCTCAATAATATATTCTATTTTCATACGTTCTGAAGAGATCTCAACAAAGGGTGTTTACAATAGGGGCATTGTTGAGCATTGTTAGGTTGGTTTATACAGGTGTCCTGAGGTGTAGGTGATAGATATAATCATGTGAATTGACATTTATGCAGATGTTTTCATAATAGGAATAACATTTAGGAAATAATTGATGAAAGAGTTTCAGTATAAAGTGGAATATGGTGAAGATTGTTCACAAAACATTTGAAAGAGAGAATCGGATTGACATTGCTCCTTCAAAAATATCTAAAGAAAAAATCCATTGTTCAAAATATGTCGCCAAAATAGTTAGGATATTTTGGGTGGTAAAGGCCCAAATATTCTATTTTATGGCCTATTCAGAACTGAGGGCCAAACCTTGCAGGCTTGTATATTTCCTAATATATTTAAGCCTGCATGATGGCAAAATAAAGCAAGCAAAGTTTTTGTAACCTGCAACTGCCAGAGAAAAAGTAAGTTCTAGCTGCACGCACGCTCATAACTTTGCTTGTATTCTTTTACGAAAAACGCCACAAGTTATTTGTGTGCGGTTCTCGAACCTGGTGATTCATAAGCTAAGAACTCCGAACACCATGCTGTCCAGACATACTGCTCTGTTTTCTCTCGACTGTTGGTGCCTCAAAGGATGTTTATAAGACTTCTGCCAGTTCCTCTACTCTGAGGGATCCATTTACTCATCAAGAGCTATCCAATGAATACAAACATGGCAGGGTTTAGATGGTTTTCAAAGATTTTTGCCTCCTTGTGCTTTGGACGAAAGTAGCCTCAGCAGTGGAAGGGTTAATGTACGTGCATAATGTGACCATTCTAGTCTTTCTCACTTGAGTTACAGAATTTTAGATACCTTTAAATCTATTTTTGAATGTAGAGATAATACCCTATTTTTAGTTATAAATTCTCAACATATTCTGAATTATTCTGTATATATCATTCATAATATCAGTTGATGAGATCATGAGATAATTCAAGAGCAATTATGTTAAGTTATGTTGAGCCGATTAAATGGGGCATAAAGAAACCCCTATGGTAGAATGAATTAGGTGATATGTATCTCATGGTATGAAGCTAGATATAGTAAAAAAGTCACCGATTATTGATAAGGCATAAACATGTTGTTTGTTCATGCAACCCTACCCTAAAGTTATTACTCAAAAATAGGTGTACCCTTAATTTTTTTCTGGCCTTCCAACTCCCAATCAACATAAAACATGCATGAAACACACATATCTTGAAAATAAAGATTATCCAAAAGAATTTTTTTTCACCTACCTACCCACCCTATTCATTTTTTTGACCGATACAGGAAACAAACATGGTCAATTTCTTTTTTAGGCCTAATACATTTTTCATGCTGGAAGACAGATCCCATTATTTGCTATTGAAACAAAATCCCTTGAAATCACTTGGAAATCTTTCGATCAGATCTTCTTGATGATGATTTAACAACGGCCATGTGAGTTCCAAATGCCACTCATGCTATAGCTCATGAATGGCAAATATGTAACGTGATCTTTTTTACAGATGTGACTGTCGTTTTTTGTAAACAACTAGTGGTTTTCGTTGCCAACCACCCCTGTAAGGCACATAAGGTATGTGGTTAGGATATTAGCACACATGTGATGGGTATTGGCTAATAACTGTGTGATACGATATTATATTGCATTAAAAGTGGATAAATAATATATTGATGTGGTAGGTCATCAAACTCCTTATAGGTGAGATATGTAATAAGACCAAAACAATGCTGACCATATAAATCCCTCACAGATGGCCCTCAAAGGCATACCTGCCCGAAATTGACGCTCTGACTGGCAAATTGTCAAGATATACACATTGCAGGGCAGAGGTCAAAAGTAGCTTTCACAAAAACCTGCATAATTCCTATGATAGGATGATATATTTTTGTGTTGTTAGGGACCACAATGTTTGTTTGTTCAGGATAAGTGCGCATTCCAGGTTAAATCATACATACATAGAAACGACGTAATTTTAGAATCGGACAATTTGCTCTCAGGTGTCCTGTTACTAAAAAATTGCTGCTTCGAGTGCAAACAGTTTAAACACAGAGTTATTTGGACCTGAAATTTTCATTTTTTTAAAAGCTCTGAGTCAATCCAGATTCTAAGCGCTGTTTTGCAGATCTAGCAATACTTACAGGCTTTGCAGATATTTTCAGTGGAAAATTGGAAATTAGGTATAAAGAATATCATATTTTGACTGTAAATATATATGGCTAAAAGTGAAATCAATTAATGACCCTTTTGTGGTATCAGTGCAGTAAAAGTTTGTTTGGCCATATTGAAGGCAAACTTAAACACTATTTAGTTTATTCAAATTTGCTTATCAAACAATCATCATTCAATATTTATTATAAAAGAGCATCTTCACATTTTATTTTGTGGCGTCAAGTTGTACTGAATGAAAGATATTGACTTTGGTAAATAAATTGAAGGTATTGCCTTTGATAAATCAAATAAGGATATTGACAATAGTAAATGAATTTAGGATACTAACAATGGTAATGTAGAGACTATAGATATCACTGTGTTTATTGGTAAAGACTATTCTCATATACATGGCTTTCCACTGCTCAGTTTTCCTAAATTAAGTGCCTACATAATGGTATATATATGCTAAATTAAGTGCCTATATAATAGAACATGAACGGACTATCCAATTGACTTCTTGACACTGCTATGACCTTAAACATATATAGCTGATATTTTAGCTTCTTCATGACAAAACTGCAGGTATCTATCTCTACATGTACTCTCTTAGCAGTCCTACAGGGTGTGAAAGCTGATCATAGGGGCCTTTGGTTGGACAGAGCAAATGATATATGTGTTACAACAGTCTCATATTATGGCTTCTAGGCTTTTGTTAAGACACCCTTAGGCAGCTAGTGTGGCCTATATTACACAGTTATTAGAGGTGTGTGTGTGTGTGTGTGTACATTTGCGAGTGTGTGCATGCCTAAGTGTGTGCGTGAGTGTGTGTTTCTGTGTGTTCAGTTTGAAAATTACTTAGTAAAAAGTCCATTTTAAGCACTCATGATTTAATTTAGTGGTATATATAACTAATTTTACAAAATTGATTATTGAAATCACTTCTACACTAATGACTTTGGAAGAACCAAAAAATAATCCATTAAGTTATAATAACCTTGATAAATTATTCAACCCAACTTACAGAAGGGAATTAGGGCACTTAAACCCTTGTTTGGCTTTGACACCAAACAGCACAGGCTTCTGTTAGTCAGTTATGTTTTGACTATGTAAGTATGTAATGTATAATCAGATCATCTGCAATCCTCTAAGAGGAGAGAAATGAGGACACTTTAACCCTTCCAATGCTTAAGTTATTTTCGTTCAAAGTACAAAATGAAATCTATCTAAACCCTGTCATATTGGTATTCATTGGATAGCTCTCACAGAGTACTCTCAGATGAGTACCTATTTGCCAGGGTTTCAGTCATTTTTCTGCCTTTTTCACATTATTTTGTATTGACCAAATTAGCCAACAGCAGCGCAAGGGTTAACCTTGTTTGTCTTTGACACCTAACAATGCAGGTCTCTGTTGTGAATAGTCTGTGTGTACCAGAAGCCTGTTTTGTTTTGACTATGTAAGTATGTACATGTATAAACAAGTATTTACTGTAGGAACCGCTGAAGGTCAGGTGCCCTTTTTCTAGACCCGCTTCCAAAACAATCGCACCCAAGATAAAGGCTTTATCAGCTTAGGCGCACTGTTTTCTTTTCTCTCAAAGTCACTCTGTCAACTTTGCACTGGTACCGCTAAATCATCCTTGTATGCAGTTCAGCTTCAAGTTGCAGATACAGAGGGAGTTTGAGGGATTTGACAAAGGAAGTTCACAGTTAAAGATATGGGTTTTCTAGCTATGAAATTTCTTGAAATGGGTTTTTCCTAAGGCTACCCTTTGTGGGTAGTGTGTACTTTGCCCTTTTAGGAAATACCCTTAAATATATGGGTTTTCTTGCTATGAAATTTCATGCAACGGGTAGCCCTATGATATTTCTTAGGGGTACCCTTTGTGGATAGTGGGTATACTAAACCCTATCACAAAATACCCTTAACATGAAATTTCATGAAATACCATAGGGCTATCCTTAAGTGGTAATAAGTACTATGCCCTATCACGAGATATCCTTAAGATAATTGAAGACCACCTCAAATAATTACATATACCTCATGTGGGTGGATGTATTGGTCCAAGTCAATAGTCAACCTGACCTAGCGGTTTCTTTTGCTGAAATTCCTATGTCACCTTCGTGTCAGTGCTATCTTTTACACAGTGTTTCCAAACAAAGGCCTCTTGTAATCTAAGTGGACATCTCCCTTCTGTGTTGTCAAACAAACAAACCGTTCTAAATTGGAAATTTGACCTTTTCAATGTTTGTATTGTTCCTAGGCATGACAGTCATCTTATCGGAAAACCATTCATTTTTAGTGGACATTATAAAATTAATTCATGAATTTGAATAAAAATTTCATTTTTGGATTTTTTCATAATTAAGTAGGGCACTATTCGACACATGACAGTTGTCCTCGTAAGTTTCTTCCTACACACATTCCTTCAGCGACTAGTATCGCATTGACGTAAGTACACAGGATTTGCAAACACTTTTACAAATCCCTGTTAAGCCTTAATAAATTCCCTCTGCCCCCACCTGTGATGTTGATGGTATTATGTATGGTATCGGCACGACTGGTATTACGGTTAGCGGGAAGGGGTGTGCGGAAACCACAATATAATCTTCATCCATTCATGCTGTGGTCACCCACATAGTTGACGCATATACAATTTGAATGAAACCTGCAGCAGAGACGAAATATTTTAACCCTTGCTCTGCTGTTGAGTAATGTAAAGTAATGCAAAAAAAAACCCTCATTTCTGAAACCCTAGCATATTGGTACTCATAAACTGGTATAATCATAATCTCACCTGGCTAATAAAGCATTATACTGCACGTATAAGTAAAGACCACATGTCTATAGAGACAGGTATCATTAAACAATATAATATATATCATACCTGTTAGTATAACTATATAGACCACCTGTCTTCAAAGATCATCTTCAAGTGGTCATTCTTCTAACCCTAATTTGAGATATTGGAAATTTAAATGATAATTTGATTGAAAGTTCATTTTCTTTTCTTACTCACAAACGTCTTCCATATGTTTTTAAGAAATATCCCTTTCATGTTAGAGATATTCTAGAAGTTTTCGGACCACCTGGGCAGCCTGAGCTGGTAACCTTAAGCCCATCACTAAACACAGGTGCAGCCAGGTATGCGCAGGTAGGACATTTACAATACATTTCATTGATGTGCACATGTGTCTATTACAATACAGGGAGAGATAGGTGTGTGGGTTATGTGGGAAGGTGGATTCATTCAGAAAACAAATAAAGGGATGGGTTAAGGAAGATATGTCCGAAGTACAATAACAGAAAATCTTGCCGAGTACTCTCAGATGAGTACCCATGTGCCAGGGTTTCAGTCACTTTTTGGGGTTTTCTGCATCATTTTGAATTGGAGAAAATTAGGGATGGGTCAAAGAAGATATAAAATGACCATGTAACCCTATGAGTGTATCTTATATTCCATTTAATAAATGCCCACACAAGAAGCTGGAGTGATAAAAATATTCTAGGAATAAACTTGACGCAGGATAGCACTTATTTTTAGAAATATAACAGATAGATAATTGACTCATAATCGTAGGAGCTTATCTTAATTTCCACCTTATAGGTATCCCAAGTAGCATTAATACTGATAAAAATATTCTAGAAATAAGAATAATGTGAGGCAAAAATGTTAATGGAAATAACATTATGATGTGCACCTCAGCAAAAAATATTTTTTCTCACATTAAGATCTAAAAACAACAAATATCTTTCACATTTAGATCTTAAAACACCAGAGGCATTAGTTCAATAGACTTGGTCTCTGTGAGTCGAAAAGCTTAAATCCTGATTTTCATGGCTGGACAGTTTTTTGCTCATCAAAGTCGAAAACATCACGAAAACATATAGCCGTTATTTACAAATAATTAACCGGTGCCCCAGAGTCAACATTCTTCAAAGCTTGTCAGTTTCCGTCCCTTTTGTCGGTCAAGCCGTTAATCCCTTCCACAAACACGATCAAGTGCCATTCCCCACTTCTCAATGGTCAAATTCCACAGGCGATTAACTGTGATGTGAGATGGAGCACCGGTGACCCTTTAGGTTAACCCGTTCAAGCCCACATAGTGGTCACAAAAAGGCTTGGCTTTACTGATGGTAACTCTATGGAGAAAGTTTCTTTGAAAAACATTAATCTAAAATGTTAAAAATACCTATTAAGGTTAACCCATGATGGTAGCTCTATGCTAAAAGTTTCTTCGAAAAAGTATTATAGTCGAAAATGTTCAAAAGATACTTTACCCACAATTCCCCTTCAACAACTTCACCAATTATAGATTCTTGAAGTTATTTCAATGATACAGAAGATATTCGATGAAAATTTCAAATATTTCAAATATTTCTTCTAATGATGCTTACTAAGCAAAATATTCCTACATCTGCATGGCTATCACATTGACCTGAGAATTAAGGGGTTAACCAGTTAATACTAAAATTGAGACAGCTCTTAACAAAATATTTGAAGGAGTGTTGTTGGTTATGTTATAATCAACATTTCTTCTTCAAATGTTTTTCACACTATGCTCTATCCTGTAAGATTTCATCAAAATTGTCAGACTGCTTTTGGCCACTGTGAGGATTAATGGGTTAATATTGTCAGACTGACCGGTCACTACAGAGAGACCCTGTGGTATAGGCTTAGGATGCTACCTGACAGGATTACTAAAATTCTCTTCAGCCCCCTTATGGTCAGAAAACTGCCAGAGGCAGGGACAGAATTATGTGGATAGAGGTTTAGTAGTATGTAGAGAAACATTACACCTTTGATAACAGAACGTTTTGAACATCAAATTCTATTCTAAAAAAAGGGCTCGAAATTAGTTTTTTTTCAAAAGTTAGTAGTACCAAGCAAAAAACACCGCTTAGCCCTAAGTCACTGGCAACTTTCCCATATGCCAAATCCTTTTACAATTCAAAATGTTGGTTGCGTTGCTTAGAACTGTCATTTCCTTTTCTGTAATTTTGCTTGCAATCTTGAATGTGGTAAGTCTACATACGTTTAAGAACCATGCCTCATACAGAAAGACCCCCCCCCCCCTCACACTGAAATCCTACTACCCTGAAGTATCAATAAATACTTTTATCCAGGTGACATCATTATTTTGTGGCATCTTCTAAGCATGAAAGGGTTAACGTAATCTTTATCTAGCTTGCAGCCTAGATTATAGGGGGCTGTAAATCTAACAAGCCACATTGTCGCGACCCCCCTCCTCATTTCCACACAGAAATAACAAAAACCTTGTTCAGCATCGCAACCACTCTGACCTTTGACCCCCCAAGGTCCCCGCCAGAATTTCGCATAAATAACTCGCTGACGGCACTGGATTAAGTATGATGGATTGCGAAGCCGAAAATTTTCACTTGTGGCCGGAGCATTTCATAATTGCCGTGTATTGTGTTTCATAATAGTAGAGGAAAACCGGTGGGGCCGCAACGGGCCATGTTTCCCGTACCGAGCGTTGAGGAATCCGGGCGTTTGATGAATTTCTTCGCCCTGTGGGTCCGTCACACGGCAGTAACGTAAGCCCGATCGCCGCTGGTGAGTGGAGAAAATTGTCGCCTTTGACTGGGACGGTTGGGTAACGCACATGTAATCTAGCCTATAATTGGCTGACAGGTGGTTGTCGTGGTAACAGGTCGAGTTATCCTGATAGGCGCTATCAGAGCTTGTGAACAAGCAGCCACAATTGCCATACTTGTTATCATAACACAAGAATACCATCATTGTTACAGGGTCAGATTTGAAATATTTTTCCATCTTAAGAAGTTCCCTTAACCTTCAATAATGAAAGTTACTCTTTTGGTAGACATCTACAACTTAAAAGTACCTAGATGGATTTGTTCAACTTCAAGGGATAAAAAAATCACTTAAAAAAGTGAAGTTCCCTATCTCCACTAAGTTTGAGAAGTTTCTAAATTTTAACTCATTCAACTTTAAAGCAGAAGCATGGACTGAAATATTCCTGACTAAATAATATTTTGAGAAACCTTTGACTGGAAGATGTTATTCCCAATGATTTTTAACAATTCCTCTAAGATATTTTTCAAAAATCACCTTTGATAATAGATTCAAACATCCACTTTCTAGGGAAAGACCTAGGCACAGGTAGGTTGAACATCCTTATGATTCCCACACTCCTCAGCCCCTCTCTTCTCCTTCTCCTACTCCTAAGCCCTAGTCTTTTCTTTGACCATTCTTAGTGGCTTTCTTACTCTAGTGTGGTCACTTGATAGAAACGTCAATGTTCCAGATACTATCTATCTATTTCATCTGGCCCACTGCACTATTTCTATACCTCTCTGAAAGCGATCACCTCTCTATACAAGTCCATTCACATCTTGAGACTACACAATGTCTGACACATATGGACACATCTTGTTCATGAAATGTTATCTTGAGAAATATTTGAACAAAAATTGTGGTTTCTATAATGGATTCAGTCTTATATTTGCTATCAAGTTATTGCAAATAAATTGATAGTAGAGTTAGATAATTTTAAAGATGATTTGACTTGAGTATTTTTTGAAAATAGTTGTAGGAGATATGTTGATTAGAACCCAATCAATAGTTCTGCTCTAAATATTTTGTTTATCATAGGTCCAGACCACTTGACACAGAGATATATCTCCACAATAGGTTCTGAAACTAAGTACTTGGAAGAAAGGCCAGGCTTTCTTTCTAAAAAAAACTACCCTCCATTATTTAACTTTGTGACATTTTTTTTCCATGTTTTTGGGTCTACCTGAGAAAATCAGACCACCAGCGACAATGCTCCAGCTACGATGAACATGATGAAAGGGGTTGAAAAGTGGGTACCCCTTTCATACCCGATATACCCCAAACAAGGGTTTGGGTATGGTGGCTGGTCAGGGTGGAGACATGGGGATCAGAGCCCACTTGAACCCACTGTCACGGAAAACAGACCGCCCAATTTTTCACCTCGATGAAGAATCGTCAATCGGCTGACCTTAGTCCTTAAGTAACTTTTCAACACATGTTTTCCGCCTGCTTTCCCTTCCAAGTCTCTCGTGAAATCGGTCATTGGGGCCGTGAATTGGCTTCTTAACATTCACGCTTTACCCTTCCAATGCTGAGGCTACTTTCGTCCCAAGCACGAAGATGCAAACATTTTTGCAAATCTTCTAAACCCAGTTATGTTGGTATCCATTGGATAGCTATTGTTGAGTACTCTCAGATGAGTACCCATGTGCCAAGGTTTCAGTCATTTTTCTGGGTTTTTTACATCATTTTGTATTGGTTAAATTAGCCACCAGCAGCATGAATTAAAGGGGTTATTATCATATTTCCATGTGTTAGACCATGAGCGAGCTACAGTTATTGATGGGATAAGAGAAACAGCTTATGAATATTATCTGAATCGACTCACAGTGGCCCCCTTTAAGAAATAGAACACCCAAATTTCAAACTCATGGCTGAGGACGCAACTTGAAATAATTGGTGTTGCATCACAATTGGTAAGTCCACTGCCATTATTTCTGTCTGGATGGATATGTATTGAGTCATGCAGTTAGGTAAAGGGGACAAAGGTGGCGGTACATGTATTCAGTATCCAAAAACTTCTAAATTCTACATATTCTACATGTATTTCAAATCAAAATTTTCTAAAATATATCATATGATAGGTAACAATGTAGCAAAAGCATCCATTAACCCATTAATACTTAAGAGCTCCTCTAGAAATTGTCGTCTGGATCAATGATACTTTTGTCAATAACTTTAGAATCAAGCATAATTCTACAAAATATTTGAAGGAGAGCTGTTGGTAATGTTCTGATTGACATTTCTCGATCAAATATTTTCTGACTTCGCTTTTGCCTACAAATTATCATTAAAATTGTGAGGCTGCTTGTGGCCGCTGTGAGCATTAATGGGTTAAAACCAAATTACTCAGGATATCTATAATATAAAATCTAATAATAAAATTGAATTAGCAGTAATATCAATAACATTATTATCTTATTAGCGTCTAATAAACATTTGATAATCAAATGACTGGTATGAGTTTACTGTGAACAGATGGGTACATCAACAGTGTAGATTTCAGCGTCAATTTCAGTAATTGGCGTAATTCCCACCAGAGGGCAGTAAAGACACCTGCTTACTTAGATTCTCACAAATAGTGCTTAATAACTTAGACATTGTGCTGATTACTTCAATTTCACTGAATTAATATAGCAGGTGACTTACATATAATATGAAATGCTTAATTGGGCAAGACTACATAGATTCTCTATAGATTCTATATAAACATGTGTTTAAAGGTATGCGTGACTTACATATTCCTAGTCCTTGAAAAGCTAACCCTATAATGTCCAAAACAGCCTGGCCATCTGACATATGTATATGTCACTAGTAGCAAAAGGGTTAATAAAGGCGACCTGCTCTCACTTAAAGATTGGTTGTTCTATCTAATTACACCTCTCTCTCTCCTCTCGCTCTCTCTCTCTTCTCTCTCTCTCACTCTCTCTCTCTCTCTCTCTCTCTCTCTCTCTCTCTACCCCTCTCTCTCTCTCTACCCCATCTCTCTCTCAATCCAACCCCCCTCTCTCTCTCTCTCTCTCTCTCTTCTCTACTCTCTCTCTCTCTCTCTCTCTCTCTCTCTCTCTCTCTCTCTCTCTCTCTCTCTCTCTCTCTCTCCTCTCTCTCCTCCCACTTTAAAAAATAAACTAGTACAAATGTATAGTCAGTGGTTTGGGGGCAACAAAGGAATAGGGTTAAATAATTATTATTCAAAGATGGTACTGAGCATGTGATCATGTGATCATGTGCTTATAACACTGGTCACCCTCTGGCCAATATGTGTTAACCCGTTCATGCCTGAAGCGCCCCAAGGGGACTAACTTGATAATATCTTTGTAAGCAGAGCATTTAACTGAATAAATTTGAAGAGGGAATGTTGATTCAATATACAAACAACAACTTTCCTTCAAATATTCTGTAAATTCAATCTTAATTTATAAGTTATTTTCCAAATATCATAGGTCCAGACGACGCTGTCAAGCAGACCTCCAGGCATGACTAGGTATCTCTTTCTCACTGCCCAATGCTCTGAGATTGTCTGACATGAAAGAAAATGCTCATGTTAAACCGATTCTCATTTAGAGCACACACCTGGTCAGACATAGAATAGAAATATATTGAAAACAAAGCAATTTTTTGAGAAAAACATGAATAGGGTTTGGTTCTTATGTCAGGTCTAACAATCCCTTTCCAAATATTTTACACGAAACACCAAATTTAATGAGTTATTCTTAAAGTTGTCAGATGGTTTGTGTAGCTCAGTCGCAAATGGGTCAGGCTTCACACAAGGCTTCACACACAAATAGGTCAAAGCTCAAGGACGTTCCGCACAAAGGGCCGTGTTTACATTCACTGACTAGCCCAGGTGCCATTTGAGACGTACCATGGACATTCGTTGGGCTTTACTTTCCAACGGCTCTCGTTTATTCAAAGGATAATCGGATAAAGATTTGAATTCCACAGGATTCCCGAAAGGGGGTACTTAATACTTTCAGAAATGTCCACAGACTTAAGGACTTCTTTGGAATGCCGTAGGCCTCTTACTGCCATTCAAATATTACTACTATACCATTATCTGTTTCATGGAGCATGCCTGTAGCCCCCCCCCCCCCCTCCCCCAACAAAAAATAAGCCAGAGGATTTTGATGATGTCTATTTCATTGAAGCATCTACTGAAAAGAATGTGAAGAAGAAATATTAAATTGATTCCATTTTTACCCACTACTACCTTTCAAATATTTTGTAAATTTAAAGTATATTCATGTTTTTGTTGAAAGTATCATGAGCACTAATTCTTCTTTTTCAGATGAATTCTAAGCAGGGACGCGTTAATCCAAACTCAGGCACTGACTGAATTGGCTGACAATATCAGGAATACCTTGAAATTGAAGGCTTTATCTTGAAACATCTTAGATTGAAGATTGTTGCACAGAAATGCCAATCAAATGTAATATTTTGATACAGATCTTTTTCTATGTGGCCTGAAGAAGATGAATACTTCAGGAAAACCTAAGTAAATTTCAAGAAACTTATTGAGCAAAATTTACAAGACCATTTCTTTAAAGATAGAAATATTTCCCAGTAGAAATATTAAAACTTTTGTTCATAATTTTCTTCTAATTCAGCTTAGGCTTTAAGATATTTACTTTTGCATCAGATGGCCAGGGTGTTTTCGGGGTGTTACTGGGTGTTTTCGGCATGAAGGGGTCACATCAGGGTGGGTTGGATGACAGTCTCAATGATCTCTATTACTGACTGTTCAATGGGCACGCTGAGAAGATACCCATCCCAACAAAAGGGTGCAAGAACACCCCAAATACTGCCCACGGGACCGACACGACCCGACGACATGAAAGAAATCGTCTAGATAGACAGACGAGGGACCAATCGTGCCATTCTTCTGCCTCGACAACCGACAACCGACAAACGTCAATCTCGGTGTCTGTCAATCTGTCATCCTGACCACTGTCCCCCCTACCTGTCAGCTGTCAAGCAACCATGTCCAGTAGAAACAGGTCATACAATATTCATGGTACCCGGCCATAATATTACAAGTTTATCCAAAAACCTGAATATTGAGTTGAAAATCTAAAAATTCATGTTTTGGATTGTACTTAGTTCATTCGTGCCCTGTAACTTGTATATTGATGGCGATTTGCCTAGTGAACTGGTTGAGTGACCATGACAACATATGTACACTACACCAAACTTAAAATTCATCAGAATGAGTCTGGATTTATAATTTCCGCTGTAAGTTGCAATGTAGGATTGTCTTTATGTGATTCAGGGTTATTTCTATGATGATGGTATTTATCATAAGCTTATGCAATGATGGTCGTTCCAGCAATTGGCATTATCACAGAGGCTAAGAATGGAGCCCTGACCTATGACTGATGAGGGCATTAATTGATAAGCAAACAAGTTGGGGGGGGGGGGGGGGGGGGGGTAGGGGGAGGTAGGTCCTATGGAGAGGATGTCTGTGTGCTATATGGTATAACTTTTAAGAATAACCCCTCTTTTTATGCCGTTTACAAAGAGTTCAACTTTATTTAGATTGTGTTAACATATTTAAAGAACCCCCTTTTTTGTAAATGAATATTTTCAAAAATATACCCCCCCCCCCCCCTCCCCCGCTTTTCCATACAGTACCACCATGTGAGGGTGTGGGGTCAAGGGAGCTTATATAAGGTGATAGAAAAGGGGGGAGTTTAATTAAGAGTGAGATGTTTTATGATTATTGTTCAAAAGAATCCACCTTTACTAAGTATTCAATTGAGTGAGGGGGGGGGGGGGGGGGTCTAAGAACTAACCCTCCAGCAGCATATCAGTCTGTTGATCATGCACCACTTTTGTCAAATTATACAGGAAATGGTGTATCTTCTCAAATTTTTAAATTCATAGCCCCAACCCCAAATTTCAGGGTCTGAAACTTGCTCTTTTATACACTATCATACTATAATCAAAATCATGCTCTTTTCACAAGTTCTTCTGTTACAAATTGTATGTATATATGTCATGGGCACTCAGACCCCTCCGGGGAGTAATGGGTTTATCTCTCAATGCTACTATTCTAGCCAACTATACAAACACAACTCTTCTACTTGATTTCTCACCAAAAATTCCATACCTCCAGGCAAATCCACGTCTATTTCAGCGTACATATCATAAGCACACTTATACCTCTTGAGCATCAACATCAGAGTCAAATCAATGTTTGGTGTAAATTTCTAGAGAATCATCTTCAGTATTTACTTTAGCCTTCATACTAATACCATAAGCTAACTATATATATATATATATAATATATATATATATATATATATATACAGGTGAACTTGGATATGACGGACTGAATGGGACCAGGAAAATTGGTCCGTCATATAGGGCTGTCATCGATACCGGCCGTATCGATGGATCGCTGGCGAAGCCCTAGCGATAATCGATACGCCAGAAATGCTGGGGTATCGATTCGTTATAAAAAATAACAAAAAACAGGTTGGATACGTTGCAACACGCCAAAACTGCCGTTACCAACCAAAATACTTTTTAAAAAAAGTCCAAATCAGCGAAAACTTACCTCTATTCAAAAACGGAAGTTGAATTGAGGACGGACGATCTCTGGCGCACTACTGCGCATGTCAGCGCAATGCATTGTGGGGTCCTGTCAGGGCGATGACAGGTGTAGACATCATTGGCGCTAATGGCAAGATCGCAAATTGTAGGTACTTTTTAGTTATTGTTAGGGGCGGGGATTGACGGGTAATGAAAATGTAATGCTTGGTGGGCTAATTGCGTATATATTAGCCGAAAACCAAGCGTGCAGCAATTTCTAGTGTGAATCGATAGCGAATCGAATCGAAGTGCTGTATCGGTAAAAATCTTTTTCGATTATCGAATCGCTAAAAATTTGTTAGTGATGACAGCCCTACCGTCATATACAAAATCCGTCGTATACATATGACGAATACTTGATATGCATCGGACTGGGACCAAGCATATTGTCCGTCATATGCAATAATCCGTCGTACAGTGGTCCGTCATATCCAAGTTCACCTGTATATATATATATATATATATATATACATATATATATATATATATATATATACATATATATATATATATATATACACATAAATATATTATTATATTTCATGGATATATTTCTCAAGAATTCTCGAGAAGTCTTATGTCTATTTCAGTCAGAAACATACTCTGCGTAAATTTCCTGTTGCTTTCTGCCTACTCATTATAAATTTCCTATTTGTGTATATTTCTTGAGAATTGTCATATCGTCATCTTCCCACACATTTCCTGCTTCGCAGGATTCCTAAAATAACCACGCAGTATGAAATAATAGCACGATTGGCCAGAGATAAAGATACTGTTATTATGATGTTACGATAACCATCTTAACAGTACGGCTGAGTAAAATGCACTGACTTACCACATACCTAGGGTTCATAATACATTGGTGCCCTTAAATATGTACCACACAAATACCCTAAATACCCTGAGTGCAGAAAGGGGTATCTTAAACAAACATTTGCACATAACTCATAAAGAACAAAAATTTTGTGAAAAATATTCAATCGAGTTCTTCCATGTCTTCCACTCAGCACATTTTCTTCAAATACTTCAGTAATTTCTCTCAAGTAAAGGTAATAAGGGTTATATTTGTGCGACCATCTTGGTACCCTGAGTACGGTTCAGTTTGGTTTGGTTCGGTACACACAGGTAATGCAATATGACACCTGGCTTAATGAGGTGGAATAGTTATGAACCTTCAGCTGATCTATAAACTTCCTCACCACATGGGGTCCCAACACATTCAATTGTACTCAAAATGGTACGCACATGGGGTCCGACCATATTCTATTGTACTCAAAATGGTACGCATATTCTGGTACAGAGCAGGGCGGTGCAGCATTTGATACAAGCCTTTTTATACCTGTACTTATCTGTAAACTTCCTCACTACATGAGTTCTGACCATATTCAATTGTACTCAAAATGGTACACATATTTCGGTACAGAGTTGGGTGGTGCAGCATTTGGTACAAGCCTTTTTATATCTGTACTTAGCAAAAGGGTATAGTACCCATATCTTGGTACAAAGGTGAATATGATAGGTTACATGCCCTTTTATACCAATAATGAGTGTATTACTTTCATGTTTTGAAACAAAGTTGTGCAGGACAATAATAAGTACCTGAGTACATACAGTACATACTATGGTGAACCATTATTTTGGTATTCACTTGGGTAACACAGCTATATGAACTAACATTTTTTTTATAGGTGCACTTTTCAGGTTTATACCAATACTGGTAACAATTGTATAGCGCCGTCCCATGTTTTGAAACAAAGTTGTGTAGGGCATTTATGTACCAGCACAGTTCATACTATGCAGACATGTAGTGCACCATTATTTTGGTATTTATTTGGGTAACGCAGCTATTAACAAAGGCCTTTTTATAGGTGCACTTTTCAGGTATAACCAATATTGAATGTATAGCTCCCTCCTATGTTTTGAAGCAAGGTTGCGTAGGACAAATATGTGTACCAGCACAGTACAAACTATACAGATGTGCAGTGTACCATTATTTTTTATAAAAAGTTGAGTAACACAGCTATGAACAAACTCTTTTTTAGGTGCACTTTTCAGTTATGGACCTGTCCAGTATTAAGTGTATTGCAGCTCCCATGTTAGGGAAACAAAGTTGTGTAGGGCAATTATTGTACCAGCACAGTTCGTACCAGCACAGTGCAGACGTGTAGTATACCATTATTTTGGTATTTAGTTGGGTAACACAGCTATGAAGAAAGACCTTTTTATAGATGCACTTGTCAGTTAGGTACTAAAAGGCACTGAGAGCATATCTATTCATTACACAGGGGTGGCAAGGTCTCCCTTGCCAAACTAATTCATAAACATCTCGAGTGACAAACAAAACAAAGTTCAAGTGGTACATTTCAAATAAGTGTGTCTGAAGATTTCTATCTCCAAAGCTCAGTACGCTGTACACCGTAGTTTAAATACACCTTAAACTTATTCTAGTACTCTTCATACTTGTTTGAGGGGAGATTCACAGCGATTTTGGAATGCTATCACAATAATTGCATAAACTCAGGTTGAACTTGTCAAGTATAGTAAAATAGGCTCAGGGTTAGTTGGAACATTTTGAAGATTTTTCATGTATTTAAACCATTCCATGCCTGTAGTGCCCAAAACCGCCTGACAATTTTGGGTACATCTCTCAAATGAAATAAAATTTTATAAGATATCTGAAGGAGAAATGTTGACAAGAAACTAACTGACAACTCTCCTTCAAATGTTCATCCAATTTATGATTACTTCTGAAGTTATTTTCAAAAGTATCACAGGTTCAGACGACACTTAGGCACGAGTAAGTGAAAACATGAAGTTGATACTTACATTGTACGGGTACGGGTATCATGCTCTTGGGTTGTGGGGTAGTTCTCCCACTGGTACCACTGGTATCCGTATACCCGGGGGTGGTAGGCGATAGGGTGCCACCCCTATTCCCATTGCCCACCTCAATTTCCACATCATCATCATCATCTTCCATATCTGAGGTAGGATCGCTGATGGCATTTGGGAATAATTCGTCCACGTTATTATTTTCCTCCATTTTGATAATTTTTTCCAAATCCTTGAGGTATTTATTTAATCCTGTTGCCTCCTCATTCTCTTCGAAACTATCCACGGACATGTCGTGAAAAACACTATCGCCGCAAGAACCGCTATCGGTGAATTCAAAAGTAGGGCTAGCCAGGATCGACTCACTGGTCAATTCCTTATATTTCGAGCGCTGTTTTTTACGGGAACGCGATCGGTGCGAGCCAGCGTTAAGACCGGGTAGATTTAAACTATTGTAAATCTCATCGATACTTGTATTCGCTAAAAATAATTCATTCAACTCGTGTTCCCAATCCATGGCGTATTCGTAATTTTGTGGTCGAGGGGGAATGACCTTCGACCTCAAATCACTACCCTGGTGAACCCTATCACTTTCACTACTACCCCTGATTCCCGATGTCGATTTATTTCTCGTAGTCGGTTCCGTTCGATGACGGGATCCATGTTTTCCATGCGAAGAATCACTCGTGCTTCGAGAAGAAAACGACTCCCCACTACTGGTTGAGCCTAATCGCTGTCGTGGGGACTCCATGCGAATTTTTTCGCTCAAAGAATCCCTCGTAAAAGCAGAATCGGCAGACGGTGATCGCTTCTTACGCTGTAATGATGGACTCATTACCGATGGAGATCCACCCCCACCACCACCATACTTCCTGGAATGTTGTTTGGATGTCGATTCCGCTAGCGGTATTTTCCACTTCACGTGGTGTTTCGGTGATCCGTCCCCAAAGGGCACAAAGTGGCATAGTCGTTCCTCCGATGGTGGAGTAGGGTGGTTGATGTGCACAGGTAGGGCGTCCAAACCCACATGAACCCGAACCGGACTACTGGCACGACGGGGTGGTTCATCGGCAAACGACACAAAGTGACACATTCGGTCCTCAGGCCGTAACCCATGAGAATGTGGACTCCCCGGCATCCCATCCATAATGATATTCCCATCATGATCAATTTTCTTTTCATTTTCGATACGATCATCTCCTTTTGATATCGTGCCCCCTGATTGGTTAAAATCCACCTTGTTCCGACACTCAAGATTAGAGTTTTCATCCAGACTGAATCCCTGGTTGATCACAGAACTATTATTTCCTACATGTTTCTCAGTGTTGTTGATACTGATATTGCCGTTAGTATTACTATGCCGCCCTACCTTTCCTAAGGATCCTTCATATTGTACCTCCATGGTTTCCCCACTAGCACAAGGGTTCTCCTGTGCAAGACTTCCTATTCCTACACTTGTGTTTTCACTACTGCCTGCAGCAGCAGCAGCAGCAGCAGTGGAGGCAGTTGCTATAGCGATGATGGCCCCAGACTCATCAGTGATGTTATTATGATGAGGAGACCTACTTAAGTGGCCCTCTGTTAATTGCTTGGCATCATAGCTAATTGGCTTTGCATTGTTCTCCGTGTGTTGACAATTGGTGTTGTGGGTCGTGCCCTCGAAGCCTAATCCCCCAGACCTCTCTAAGGACTGGCCACAGTCAAACACAGGTCCCGATCTGGACGATCTGGATCTGTCGGCAACATCTAGGACATCTTGGGAGCCAGCGGGGGAGGGCTGAGCTATCACAGTCGTTATACCTGAGTCACCTGTTTTACCTGATCTCTCGTTATTACTTATCACACCTTGATTGGCTGGTGGTGACGAGCTGAATTCCACACTAGTCAGTGTCGTCACATGCTGATCCCTGCTATCATCAAATATGTCACCATGTGTCGATTTCGGCGTCAATTTCGTCGTCGATTTCAGCGTTGATTTTAATGGAATTCTGCGGACAGGAGTCAAATCTAGAGAGAAGGAGGATGATGCTGAAGAGGAGGGGTGATGTGCACCCTTTAAGCCCCCCTGGTGATGATGTTGATGATTATGTGGATGTGAATGTATATCTCCCCCTTCAACGTGGTGCGTCCTGGGTGGTGATTGACTTTCTAGTAGTCCCTGATGCCCGGAGGAGGGGAGATGGGAGTTCGTCGGCCCACGGGAGTAATGGGCAGCAGTGTCCACTACGACAGCTTGCCCGGTAATTTGTGCGGTATTTCCACTGGAGTGCTGGTGGGTGTTTGTATTGTGAGTCAGTCCCGAGCCATTGTGGTCAACGTAACCTGTGCATAATGCAGTCCACTGGTCACCTGTATTATTAGCTGATTGGCTGGCCTTTGTAGGGCTAAACGGGGCTACACCAGCTCTATCCCTATCATTATCCCCACCCTCGAGGACTCCCCGATCACTAGAGGAATGCGTGGAGCTCACAGGTGAGATACTCCGGGAGAGATCCTGCTCCGTTTTCCACACACCTGTACTAACGAGATTTCCGTGCTCCGTTTGCCGTCGCTCACAGGACTCCGGCGACTCATTGGTTCCTTTAACACTGCGGCCCGATCTCTGGGGAGTCGTCTTGCCTTCCCGCGAGCCCGAGGGATTCTGGTTATAGAAATCGTAATTAGATCTGCGCGGTTTTCGCCGGGACCCACCGCCGGACGGCCTTTGGTCACCAGCTTCCATTTCATGAAGTAATCCGTTTGCTTTTCACCCACACATGGTAGAAGCGACGACCATTGAGCGTTAAGCGGGTGTCCTTCGTTGTTGTGTGTTTGTGTGGGCTCCTACGAATACTACTACTATGCAAATGTGCTCCCAAGCATGGCATGTTCCGCTATGTTGATAAGGACTCCTCCGCTGGTTGTTACATATTTGCCGAGGAGCGGGCCCTCACCTACCTGCTGCCTAGAGAGTAATGTGTGCACACTTCATACCCAGTAGCCGTACACTCTCCACAGTACACAGTACGCCAGTTGACTTCTAATTACCCTGCCTTAACCTGAAGATACAGTTAAGCCAGTAGCAGTGCACCTTTCACAATATACAGTATAAGTAGCACACCAATTGGATAGTAAATTACACTATGCTTTTATCTGCCTTCACCTGAAGATACAGTAAAGCCAGTAGCAGTGCACCCTTCACAATATACAGTATCAATAGTACCCCAGTTGACTTCCTAGTTACACTAAGCTTGCCTCCATTTATACCGATACACAGTATATGCAGTATACCAGTTGACTTCCCAATTACTCTAGGCTTTTACTTGCTACCATCTAAAGAAACAGTTTTAAATGTATATATCCAGTTGCAGTACACCTTCTACAACACACAGTTTATATAGTACACTAGTAAACTTGCCTTGCAATAATCACACAAGATACAAGTTAACCAATCTTGCCTCAAGTGTGTTAATGTCCAGTATCCGTGACCCTGTCACAATATGCAGTATCATATATGCTACGCCAGTTGGCTGTGTGTGCTGATTTCCAAATCACTTTATGGTTGCCTGTAGAGACTGCCAGTGATCCAGATTAGCCAGTTAGCATCACCTCACAAGTATATTATTGTCCAGTAGAAGTAGTGCCCATCTCACAATACAGAGTATCATATGTGGTATATCAGTTGACTTCCAAATTTTGCTATGCTTGTCTCAAGTGAATATGATTTTCCAGTCTTGTATCACCTCATAAGTTTTTGTATGTAACCTGTAACAGTGTAGCTACTATGATATAAAGTGTGCCTGTAGATTTCAAAATTACTCCCTGCTTGTCATTAAGTGCATAAAAAAATGCCTGTTGATTTCCAAATTACTCTATGCTTCCCTGTAATGACTCCAAGTAATCCAGATTAGCCAGTTAACATCAGCTAGGAGACGTGTGTATATATATGTATGTAGGGTTGCACATACATAACCACCATATAACAGTACACCTCCCTAAGTACACAGACAGTGCACAGCAACCACACAGTCCACTTTAAGATTATGCTGCACTTGCCGTGCCTTTACTCAGGGCTCAACAGAACCCCTCCCCCTCCTCCAAACAACAGAGTCCGCAAACAGTCTCTGTAGCTACTTAATCTAAGCCAGTCCAACTATGGGCAATGTGGGCCACTTCGGGCAACTTTACCACCGCGGTCTCCCAGCAAGGGAGCTCACTCTTAGCCGCTCTTGATCACTCGCTCCTCAAACTAATCCACCTCCGCAAACACTCTTAATCCATGCCAGCCTAACACCGGGCACTGTGGGCAACTTCGGGCAACTTCGATAACTTCACCACCGACTCCCAGCGAGGGAGCTCTCCCCAATCCACTCTCGATCGCTTGCTCCTCGAACTAATCCACCTCCTCTGCTGAAGAGCGGAGGAGGCCCGGGAATAACACACCAGCAGAGACTTTCAGGTTTGTTTATCTCTCTGCAGAGTTTGATCCTGGAGCTTGCTGAGTTGGGAATTAATGTTTTTCCGTCGTCATACTACGCTAAGACGGGCCGTGATGAATTCTCCCGTTGACTGGCTGCATGATCTTTCCTTCCTTC